>PVKS010006770.1:0-76486 GCA_004027875.1 Aplodontia rufa
CACACCCCTCCTCTTCCTGTGCCACCTCCTCTTCTAGTCCCACTTCTCCTTCTCTCCCTGTTGATTCCTGGAGCTGCAGTGACTAGCATCAGGGCTGGGCAACTGGAACAGTGGACATTCGCTCTCCCACTGTTCTGGAGGCTGAAGTTCAGGATTGCGTGTCAGCAGGGTGGTTTCTCTTGGCTTCTACGTGGCCATGTGTCTTCACGGGGTCTCCGTCTTTGGGAATCTGTGTCCTGATCTTGTCCTGTTCTAAGGACTCCAGGCTGTTGGCGTAGGGGCCCTGTGACTTCACACCACTTTAAGGACCGTTTCAAAAACTGTGTCCCAGTACCGTGCAGTGCTGAAGTACCAGGTATTGAGAATTCAGTAGACGAATTTTGGGGAGGACACAATTTGAACCATAAGCCGCCTTCCCCCCTCTCTCCCTTTCTCTGCACTTCCTGCTCCATTCCCCTCTCCCCTTCTCCCTTCCCCTCACCTCTGTTCCTCCTGGCTTTTCCCCTGTGTCCTCTTTTTTTCTTTGTTGTTGTTGTAGGGATTGAACCCAGGGTCACTTAACCACTGAGCCTCACCCCCAGCCCTTTTTATTTTCTATTTTGAGACAGGGCCTCACTTAGTTCTGAGGCTGACCTCGAACTTGTGATCCTCGTGCCTCAGCCTCCCAGGTCATTGGTATTATAGGCGTGCACCACTGCATCTGGCTCCTGTGGGGTTTTAATTCCTTCTCTCAATAAGCATTTTGCATACATAGAAAGTGAGAATGGGGCCGTGTTCCAGGCTGCTTCTTCCAGCGCTTCTGTTTATGAGCGCTGTGGCCTGGAACAAACTCACTTGGTTCTCAGGACGCTGGTCTCCTCCACCATGAGATGGCAGTGAGTTTTGCTGTACTTGCCTTAACACAGCTCTCCTAAGGAGACCTGGAATAACAGAGGACACTTTGAAATGCTGTGAAAATGAGCCAAGCACATTGGTGCACGCATGTTATCAATCCCAGTGGCTCAGGAGGCTGAGGCAGGAGGATTGCAAGTTCAAGACCAGCCTCAGCAATTTAGTGAGGCTCTGAGCAACTTAGCAAGACCCTGTCTCAAAATATAATATAAAAAGGATTGGAGACGTGGCTCAGTGGTTAAGCAACCCTGGGCTCAATCCCTGGTACCACAACAGGAACCAAGGAAGCCTGCTGAAGAGGAGGCGAGGAGCCTGGTCCTCTGCATTACCTTGCTGGGTCCGGAGACGTGGCTCAGTGGTTAAGCAACCCTGGGCTCAATCCCTGGTACCACAACAGGAACCAAGGAAGCCTGCTGAAGAGGAGGCGAGGAGCCTGGTCCTCTGAATTACCTTGCTGGGTCCCGCCCCTGCTCCACCCACTCCCTTCTGACTTGGAGGTAGACTTTTCTCACAGTGTTTGTCTGTGTCGTTATACAGCACATCAGAAAACTGAGTGAGTCTTTTCTTTCTCGCTATGAAGGTTCTCTTCACTGAAGTAAATACATAAAACTCTGGGCCCGAATCGTTGCTTATCTACAATTGAAGGGAAGTATTTAAGGAAGATTTTCTTTTTAAAGCAACAAGGACAGGGAGAGTGAGAGAGGCAGAGAGAATCAATTTTATTTGGCTTTTCACGTGGCTTTCGTTGCTCCAACACTTTGTTGTGCGCGTGGTGCTGGGGTTCAAACCTGCATCCTCGCGCATGCCAGGCAAGCACTGTAACCACCGAGCCACTGCTCCAGCCCCTTGAGGAAGAGTTTTATCTGTGCATTTGAACTATCCCTGTAACTAAACGTAGCATTTGAATAATTTTTGCGTATGGTAGACTTTTTTTTCTGTAACACATACCTGGATAAAATTATCTTCGTTAAAAAGGCCAAGTGCATTTTTTTTTTAACGGGAACTTCTTCAGTTATAACTGTGGGTTGGTTAAACGTGGTTAAAGGGACGTGTTGTTCAACCAGCCTTAGACACTTGCAGCGCACTGGTGCCTTGGCTCAGATCTGCCCGTCCTCCTACCTCAGCCTTCCACCTCAGCCTCCGGAGCCTCTGCGCGTACGGCCTGCGCAGATGGCTCACCTTCATGTCTGAACACAGTGTTCAAGGTTCGCGGTTGGGGTTTTGCCGGGAAAGTTCAAAACTACGCAAGCGGTGATGTCTTGTGGAGTTGGTTGGAGGGTTGGACTTGGACGGTGGCTCATGGAATTGGATCGCGGTTCCGAGCGGGGGCAGGTCTTAGCCAGCCCAGCCCGCGTTCCAGGAGGCCGGGAGAGGAGAAGCGCATGCAGGAAGAGCAAGACCAGAGCGCGAGTGTCTCGAGTCCCAGCAGTTGTGAAAATCGTCCCTGTGTGCGTGCGGGCTGGGGCAGGACCCAGGGCCTCCTGCACCCCCAGCTGAGTGCTCAGCACTGGTTCCTGCATGGCTCTGCGGTGCTTGCGTGCTGAGTGCCTGCCGGGGACCTTCACCTTCTCTTGGGTCTCGAGCCCTGGCGAGCCTTGTGGGGTTCTTCCCTGCTGAGTTGGTGACATGGTCCTTGTGGAGGCCCTTGGAGGGAGGAACCGGAGCGCTGCTCTGCACCCACCAGCCCTGGCTCTCGTGCCACACGCAGGCTGCTGTCACGAAGAACAGCTCCTGTTCTGGACAGATTCGAGTTTGTGGCTGTGATGGTTGTTTCCCATGGCAACCTCTGTTGCTCCCCGCGGGCAGCTGATGAAATGGCACCGAAGCTCAGGGGTCCATGCGGAGCTCTACTTCTCCCCACCCCCTGGTCTCCCTGCCAAGGGTGTTGAGAAACCCTGGGCACCCTGCGCACCCTGTTGTCTGCCATCTTTTTTTGTTTTTTTTTTTGGGATACCGGGGACTGAGCCCAGGGGTGCTTAACCACTGAGCCACATCCCCAGCCCTTTTTATTTTTTATTTTGAGACAGGGTCTCGCTGAGTTGCTGAGGCTGGCCTCAAACTTGTGATCCTCCTGCCTCAGCCTCCCAAGTTCTGCCAGGCCTTTTTATTTTTTATTCATATTTTTATGTTACACCTGGGCCTCCTGAGTCACTGGGATTCCAGGCCTGCGCCACTGCCACCTTGATAGAAGGCTTGATCTGCAATTGCCAAGCTCCCCAGGGCTAGGGAAACTATCATCAGGGCTCCCGGGAATCTTGTCTGAGCTTCACCTGAGAAACTCTCTCTTTCTCTCCCTCTCTCTGTGGAGGAGGAGGTACAAGAAGGAAGGAAGGGGGATGTTTGGAAAGAATCTTTTCTAATTTACCCAGGTATAGAGATAAGCATTGCTTTCTGTTTTTTTTCCTCAAATCAAAAGGTAGTCGGTAGGAAGCAGTGACCGACCAAAATCGACCGAGTGTCTCGAGCGTCTCAGGCCACCCTAGGGCTTGCTTTATGTTAGGTGTCCATTTACAGTGGAAAGTTCCAGTCGGCTTTGGGGCCAGAATCCTTAGGGGGAGGCCTGCCGGGGTGTGCTGTGGGTCAGCGTCTGTGTGAGCGTCTGTCCTGCTGGCTGCGTTGGCAGGGGCTGTGTTTTTCCTGGGGAGCACTCAGGAGTGGTTCCTCCCTCCTCGCCCTAACAGAATGGCGTCTGTGTGTGTGTGTGGAGCGCAGGGCTGGACGCACCGGGCCCACGTCTGTGGTGATAGGAAAAGGGTGGAGGCAGACAGAGGCTTCTTCTCTTGGGTGCCACAAGCCTCAGAAGAAGTTGACTTTATCCTAATTTTACCTTCCATTGTGACCGCTGGCAGCAAGATGGGTCAGGCGCAGGGACCCATCCGTGTTGTGCAACACAAGGGTCATTATTTGGGAAAGAGCGAGGTGCCAGCCCCCGGAGGACTCAGAGTTTGACGTTGTTCATGCGAAATAACCATTAGTCTTGTTGGCGAATTTTGGAAGGAACACATCTGCCATTCATGGGAAAGTTCACGCTCACTTGAATTGGTGACGAGGCCCCAAGTTACCATCTGCTGCCAGCCTCTGAAAACAGCGGATTTGGGAGCACGCGACGGCAGGTCAGATCAGTCGGGAGCGTCGCTGGGGCGTGTGACTTTGCCAAGCTGTTCTGAGAAGGGCACCTCTGCTCACGCCCGTCACAAGCTTTACGCTGGTGCCCACGATGGCCGTCGTCTTCCACCTGTGGCATTTCCAGGGGGCGTTTTTGTTTCTCTTCCCTTCAGGGGCAAATGTGAGCTAACATTTGTCATTGTTAAAAAAAAAAAAAAAACAACCAAAAATACAATAAAAATGTACCAGGGGGCAGAGGAGGCTCGTCCCGGTGGTCCCCGAGCCGGGCGAGGGTGGTGCCTGCCGGCCAGGGAGGGGCTTTCGAGTTTGAAATCGGCTTCTGAGCCCCTGGATGGCCGACGGTGTTCGGCAGCTTTTCATTTTCGACTCTGCCCTGAAGAGCGACTGTGCTCGGAAACCGCGTTGATGTCAGCCGTCCCCGCTTGGCAGGGGCCGCAGGCTCGGCCGTGTTCTGAGGGTGGCAGGCAGCCCGTCACGTTGCCAAAAACTTTCCACTGGGAGTAGTTTCACAAGGGGCCTGGCGGGCAGGCCGGGGAGGCTGGGGACCGAGGTGGGGGCTGTCACGCCTGGTGACGGCATCGTCTCTCTCTTCTCTCGTGTAGGTGAAGCTGCTCTCAGGGGGGAACCCAGGATGCAGACCCTGCCGGTGGCCTCTGCCCTCAGCAGCCACCGCACCGGCCCTCCGCCCATCAGCCCGAGCAAGAGGAAGTTCACCGTGGAGCCGGGGGACGAGGACCGGGACTGTGACAACGACCAGGTCTCCAAGATGAGTCGCATCTTCAGCCCCCTCCTGTAAGTGCCCCTGCCTGCCAGGGGCTGGGCGCCCGAGGCCGGGACCTGGTTCGCTCTGAGCCGTGATAGCGTCGTTGTCTCTGACGTTGCTCGTGGGGCGTTTTCTGCGAGAGACACAGCCGCGCTCGTCTGCGTGGACGTGGACCGTGGAGAGGAGCTTCTCCTCCTGCCCCGCCCCGCCCGTGGCGTTTCCCCTAGGGAAGCCAGGGGTCCCCGCACTCCCAGGGGTCTGGGCGAGCTGGGCGCGTCCTCTCCCGCAGGCACTGGTGGCTTTTGGAGGGTCAGTGTGAGTGCCTGGCGTGAACTTGAGACCTTCCCAGAGAGGGGGAGCCACAGGCCGCTCGTCCCAGCCGAGCTTGGCCTGCAGCAATGGTTGGAGACCGGGGTGCTGGTCCCCCCTGCTCCCCTCTGTCTTCCCCCTGGGCCTTGCCTTCCCTGTTTGCAAACGAAGGGTTGGAAGCTCAGGCTCTGGTAGTGGGCGGCAGGACCGCATTTCTTCCTGGAGGGTGGCTTGGTCCTGCGTGGTGGCCTGGCCTCCCCTGTCCACAGGAGCCAGCTGCTGCTGTGCCCTGTTCCAGCTGCTGCCAGGTCCCCAGGCCGCCGCGTTTCCACTGTGGAGAGCTCGCTTTGATTCTGGGGAGGAGTGGCCTGGTGGGTCCTGGTGGGTGCCTGGGTCCTGCGCTTGCCCTTCCTGCCCATGGAAGCAAGTGGATGCCCTGTGGTTGTCCCCAGGCTGGTCTCGCCCAGTTCTCAGAGCTGCCTCCTTGGAGGAGGCCCGGAGCCCCGCTGCCTGGCATTCCAGGCGTTCCAAGCTGCTTGGCTGCCGTGCGCAGTCATGAGACACTGACAGAGGTATTTATCCTCCAGTAAATCACAGCACTGTTAGTCAGAGGCTGAGCCTGCAGTCTGCAGCCCTGGAATTTGCTGCAGTCAGGAATCCAGAGGCAGCAAGGCCCTGCGGGACAAGGAGGCCAGCAGGACTGCAGGGCCGAGGCTCGGGAATCCGCCTCTGCGCCTGGACTGCACCCTCCGGTGCTCCCTAAGTCCCTAAGAGACTGATCTTCTGTTCGCTTCATGCTTAACGGGAGGAGCAAGCAGCCTGCCGCAGTGTGGATCCTTAGCTGCCACCTGCCAGCCCTGGGCAAGTCCCTGAGTGTGAGAGGATTGTCCTCATTTGTAAGGTGACAACAGTGATAGCTGACAGAACCATCTGGAGCACTGCAGTTAGAATCTGCAGGGGGTGGCACTCTGCACGTAGCACTCGGGTGACAGGAGCTCCTGCCTGTATGGTGAGTGGGTCCCTCACGCGGATGTTGGTGACACTGGAGAAAGCCATGTCACACGTGCTCGCCCTTCAGGCTCCAGGCCTGGACTCCAACCCCACCTTCCTGCCTTCCGTGGGAGTGTTTAGTACAGCGCCTGGCGGACAGTAAACCCCGGCGTGGGCGTTGTTATTAGAAAGCTGTTAGGAGATGATCTGGAAACTCCTTGGCTTGGTTACAAACATGGTCTTGAAGCAAGGTGTGTAGTGACACCGTGGGATTTTAAGAGTGATGGATGCTAAATGCTGTGTGCAGCTCCTAAGTGATGCTGTGATGTGGAGCTTTAGGAAAGGGGAAGCGGTAGCAGCTGTCACATGAGCTAGGTGGCTTCTCTTCCCCACCTTTTATTTAATTTTAATTTCTATTTGTTTTTTGGTAGCAGGAGTTGAACTCAAGGGTGCTTAACCACTGAGCCACACCCCAGCCCTTTTTATGTTTGGAGACAGGGCCTTGCTAAATTCTGAGGCTGGCCTTGAACTTGTAATCCTCCTGCCTGCCTCAGCCTCCCAGGTTGCTAGGGTTCCAGCCGCGTGGCGCCACTCCAGGCTCCCCCCACTTTTTATTTTTTAACACGCAGCTTTATCTAGGTTTTTCCTGCGGCTTTCGTTGCTCCGACACTTCATTGTGCTCGTGGAGCTGGGGTTTGAACCCGCGTCCTCACCCATGCCAGGCAAGTGCCGTAACCACTGAGCAACTGCTCCAGCCCATCCTCATTTCCCCCATTTAAAATCATGGTGGGGAAACGCATCATGAAACGCACCATCTTAACTAGGGGCAGCACTGGAGACTGAGCCCAGGGACGTTCCACCACCGAGAGAGGTGGACAGGTCCCAGCACGTTTCTTTCTCTTTTTTTTTTTTTTTTTTTTTTTTTTAAAGAGAGGGACAGTGAGAGACAATCAATTTTATCTAGTTTCTCATCTGGTTTTTGTTGCTCCGACACTTCATTGTGTGTGCGGTGCTGGGGTTCGAACCCACGTCCTCGCGTATGCCAGGTAGGCGCTCTACTGCTGAGCCCAGCCCCTTTGCATTCTGTATTTTCAGGTAGGGTCTGGCTAAGTTGCTGAGGCTGGCCTTGAACTTGAGATCCTCCCGCCTCAGCCCCCAGAGTCGTCGTGATTACAGGTGTGCGCCACTGCGTCCTGCACTGTGACCGTTTCTCAGCGTGCGCAGCGTGGGTGGCTTTTGGTTGCGGGTGCAGTTGGACCGTTCAGGGCGTCTCCGTCGACTGCAGCGGTCGCAATTTCAGCAGCACACCGGTGTTTGCTCAGAGCTCAGTGATGGCTCTTAAGTGAACCGAAACAATGTGGCATCTCTGCCTTGCGGCGGAGGGCACTCGGCAAGCACGGTCACTTGACTTGATGACGTGTGCCCCGTCTGGTCTCCAGCACGTGCCTCTTTGTTTCCTGGCTCAGGACTTTTCCACAATCAGTCACAGGTTGGAAAAGAATGATCCGAGCATTTGTCTCTTTAAAAGATCACAAAACGGTTTTTGTGCTTCACCTTCCTAGCATGTGTGAGGGACATACCCTGAAAGTCTGTTCCGCTCATTTTTTCATTTAAGTCACCATGATTCTGGGAAAGGGATGTTGATAGAAAGCAGTGTGGGCAGCTAGCAGAGAGGGTCTTGCATGCGTCTTGGTGACGTCGCATGGGGCTGTTTTCCAGTGGAGGGGTGGATAGGGTGGCCTGAGCCACCAGGGAGCAGCAGAGCGTGACAGCTTCATCTGCTGCGCCCACGGGTGGGGAGGATGCTCGGGCACCTGGGAACTTGGAGCCTGGGCTGTCGGAATGTGGGGACCCTGGGAAGGACGTCCGGGTGCTAGGACCATGGATGAAACACACTTGGAGACGTTTGACATTTGGGGGAAGTGGATCAAGGGGTATGGCGGGGATGGGGTGGGGCTGCTCTTGTAGAAATGGCAGTGATTTTTTTTTTTGGGCTCCGTTCTTCAGGTGTGACGTGGTGAGCAGCTCTCCCTTTCCCCGTCTTCCTGTTCGCTGGACTCAGGGATTCCCGGGGTGTGGAGTGAGCTGTCGTTTCCTCTGGGCCCCTTCTGCCGGCTCCTGTAGTCTTGTTCCACAGCTACACCATTTTCATTGAGCACTTTATTTTGTGGCAAACTGGATGTTCTAGACTTGCCTTCTAACCTACCTGGTTGGCCTTGGAATGAGCCATCGTTGCAGGGAGCCATGGTTCCTTTTGGTGGGGAACAGTACTTAATACCCAGGCCCTGAGGGCAGTGGCACATGCTTGTAATCCCAGAGACTTGGGAGGCTGAGGCAGGAGGATCACAAATTGGAGGCCAGCCTCAGCAACTTATTGAGCCCCTAAGCAACTTAGCAAGACCTGTCTCTAAATAAAAAATTAAAAAGGGCTGGGGATGTACTCCTGGGTTCAATCCCTACTCATACACTATTTCAAACACACACCCACCACCTCCGTTACCACCTACAACAGCAACTACCCCCGGAAAACAAGCCCAAGTCTGGGGTCAGGTGTGCTGTTGCTCAGTTGTGTTACCACGGTATCACTGCTTCTAGACTTGGGTTGTCTAATGTGATGGACACGAGCCACGAGTGGTGATTTGAATTTAAAATGGAACAGCATTGTGGGGCTGGGCTGTAGCTCAGTGGCAGAATGCTCGTCTTGCTTACGCAGGGCCTAGAGTTCAGTCCCCAAAGCTGCAAAACAAATCAGTGAAACACAAATTCAAAATCTAGTTCCTTGGTGCCCTGGGTGCATTTCAAGGCCACGCAGGACTCGCAGCGACCATGTTGAGCAGAGATGCAGAGCAGGGCCTGGCTGCCTTGGGGGCCCTGCCGACCTCGGGCCTGGCTGCTGTGGGGGCCCCGCTGAACCTGGGGGTCCTGCGGAACCGAGCTGTCCTTGGAAGGAACATGGCAGCCAGGGCTTCGTGTCCGCTCGATGCCAGGCGCCTCCGCAGAGCCCGTCGTGCCCTCCTGCCCGGTCGTGTCCTTGTCTCTCCTTGTCCAGCTGACTTCGGTCGCGTTTGCTGAGGGTTTTGTCCCACAGAGAGCAGCTTCAGTCCCCACCCACACCCTCCCAGGAGCAGCTCAGCATCGTGCACCCCGCCTGCGCGGCCTTCCCTCCCCACCGCCCAGGTCCTGTTGGTGGAATGGGAGTCTTTTGGAGTCGTCTTTGCTGTTTGACTGAGTTGCGCTCCCACCTTGGCTGATTTCGCTTCTAGTTTTTGAAGAGGAAAACACTGACGTGCATCTGAGAGCTGCGTTGGTGCCTGGGCCCCCGGAGCCTCATTCTTGCACCTGCTGCTCCCCTATCGCCGCACGAGGCAGAGTTCATGCCGCCAGGTCCCTCTGGGCTTTTCAGTAGCTCCCAGTACGTGCCAGCACCCATAATGCGGCGGCCGCCACCCTCCTGCCTCAGCCTCCTGAGTCGTTGGATTACAGGCGTCGGCCACCACACCCGGCTCCTGTTGGTTTTGAGACTTGCGGGCTGAGGTCGCGGGAGGGTTCCGAGCAGCCATCAGCACCGCCTTCCGGAAGTGGAGCGTTCGTGCTCACTAGCTTTGGTGGGCACCTGAAATTCATCTTCCCGTTCAACCTTCGCAGTGGAGGTGACCCTTTAGGAGAGGCAGGTACCTGTGCTTCCATCTCCCTGTCTGTCTGTCCACCTGTGTGTGCATCAGCAGATGATGAGGCCGTGGAGGGGTATTTGCCCACACCAGCGACCACTCTGCGTGCCATGCCGGTGTCCTGCCATCAGCTTCAGAGCATCCTGTGCTTGGGGGGCCACCTGGGCGTTCCGGCTGGAGGTCAGAGCTGGGTCTCCACCCTTGCAAGAGGGGGCTGCAGTGGGGGTCTGCGTGGACACAGGCTCCCGCTGGGATCAAAGCCACAGTCCCCAGCCTCGCCCCCGCCCAGAGGGATGAAGGAGGGCCCTCTGGAGCTGCTCTTGTGGGGCCCTTTGAAGTTCTCCCACGCAGCTTTGGCTGGGCCCGCTCTGCACCACCCTGGCGTGCATTTTCTGATCCGGGTCTCTGTTTCCTTTCCGCCTCCTCTGTCTTTCTTTCCTTCTCCTCCGCTGTCCTCTGCTTCCTCCTTCTGCCCTGCCACCCGCCCTGCTGATGCTGGTCTCCTTAAGATGAATGGAAAATGGGGGGGAAGCGGATGAACTCCAAGCCAGTCCTTCTTTGAGCATGTCGGAGAGGTTGGCGGAAGCCTTTGAAATCGGCGCTGGGCACAGGATGGAAACTTGGTTAAAGATGATTGCTGGCTAAGATGGGGTTTGAGGTTTCACTGCAGATTGCGTTGGTTTTGCAGCTGGGTTGGTGCAGGGGACCCCACACGTCCCGGGCTGGCTGCAGTGGGGTCTCTGTGGCAGCGTGATCACGCCATTGGGTGGCCCGTGGCTTCTCAGTTCCTGGAGCTTGGGTGCACTGGACTATTTCTCCAGCCCGTGAGTGAAGGAAGCTCCTGTGCCGCGCTAAAACTGAGCCCAGAGGAAGCTGAAAAGCCGAGGGTTTTTAACAATACTTTCACCCTTCGAGCAAGTGGCGCTTCGCAGGGTGGACAGTGGTGGGCGTTAGAGAGGGGCGTTATAGACAGGTGGCCTCTCCGTCACCAGGAACGGGCCTGACCTTGATTTTCAGCATCCAGAGACCATGGGACCCTTATTCCAGCGTTTATTTTCCTTTGTACGTGTGTACATTTTATCTTGAGGTCGTGGGTTCTGTCCCCAGCACCTCCTGTGTGCTGGCTGACGTGGGCTCATTGATAATGGCAGTCATTGAGCCTGTACGTTGCTCCAGCAAGGCTCGTGCTTCACTGCCTGGCTTCTATGTCCCCCCGACCTGGCGACGTGGATCTTGTGCCCCCTGGGCAGATGCCAACGCTCAGCTTTGATGTAAAGTCTGTTACGCAGCCAGCTGCTGGACAAGAGGACCAGGCTTCACGCCTGGCCACCTGACCCTGGGACCAGTGCTCTCTGCAGCTGGGCTGTGCACATGCAGAAGCCCTGACTTGTGTGACGTGGGACCAAAACAACCTACTCTCAAAATGCCACTGCCAGTGCTTAGGAGGTGACACATAACATGTGTGAAGGTGGCTGGCGGGAAACGACACCTGAAGGTCCCATGAGTTATTAAGATGGCCTCACTCAACTCCTAGGGCCAGGCGTGTGGTGCGCACCTGTAATCCCAGTGGCTTGGGAGGCTGAGGCAGGAGGATCGCAAGTTGAAGGCCAGCCTCAGAAACTTAGCAAGATCCCATCTCAAAATAAAAAGGGCTGGGGATGTGGCTCAGTGGTAAAATTGCCCCTGGGTTCAATCTCTAGCATAAAAGAAAAGGAATGCTTTGAATCCTGCCCACACTGGGGTGGGTTCCCACAGGGACTGTGAGAGGTGCTATCCAGAGTCCCCCTAAGAGAGGGAAATGGCATCTTCAGACAGGTGAGAACCTGCGAGAACAAAGGTTTGTCTGCTTCTGTCCCACGCTGGGGACGGAACCTGGGGCCGGTCCTCTGCGAGCTTCATGGAAGGCTTTGGTTCGCTGAGTGTGGTGGCTTTAAACGGAGGCACAGGCGTAGCCCTACTGTGTGCTGAGTGTGGTGGCTTTAAACGGAGGTGCAGGCCTACTGCGCGCCAAGTGGCTTTAAATGGAGGCACAGGCCTACTGTGTGCTGAGTATGGTGGCTTTAAACGGAGGCGCAGGTGCAGGCCTACTGTGCGGTGGAGCTTCCTGCTTGTCAGTGGGAGGCATTTTCTCCTGTCCACAGTGGAGCTGGAAACAAAGCCCTCATTATCCTGGCGGGGCTGACGTCAGCCCTTTCCCAGCTTCGCCTCTGCCTTGAGTCCCCGCGGGGGCACACACCATCTTGCCCCTGTCATTCTTCTGGCCAAATATCACATCGAATGAAGAAAGGGTGCCAAGGGTGCCAGGAGTCAGGGACCCAGCAAAAGCCCTGTCATCGCTCGTCTGCTGTCGGCCACTCCCATCAGTGTCGTAAAGGTCATAAGCGGGGCCAGGGCCTGGGGAAATGCACTGTGAGCCGAGGGTGCCGCGAAGGAGCATCGGGCGAGGGGAACGCGTCCTCGGGCATGCGTGAGGGAGCTGGAGAGGAGTCTGGTGAGATGCGTGGGTGACGGGGGGGGGGGCTGTTTGTCCCTCAGCCCCCGCCCGCTGCTCTGTGCTCTCAGTGCTGTCTTGGGAACAGCTGCAGCTGCTGGCAGAGGACCTCACGTTGGCCTGTGACGTCACACACGTCTGTCCTGAGAGATGTGCCCAGCAAAGCTGCGTGTCGGGGGCTGCAGGGCCGTTCCCTGGCTGCTTGGACCTTGCGTTTGGTTCATGCACTGCCATCGTGGTTAGAGGACTAATGTGGCAGCCATGTGCTGCGGGTGGCAGTTGGATGAGCTGCCCAGCAGAGTCCACGTGTGCCGCCGAGAAGGGGCAGGCGCTGCCCTACAGCTCCTCCGCGCTTGCTTGAAGACCCAAGAGACGCAGCCAAGGCTGGGTGGGGAGGCGGCGCAGCTCGCACTGGTCAGGTCACTGTGGAGCTCTGAGCTGAGCCCTGGTTGCTCTGCTGAGCCATCGACCCTGTCACGGGATGCCCCGTGGAGCCCTCGGACCTTCTGAGACCCGCCTGCAGAAGCTGCTAGCCAGGGCTCCTTGACGTGACTGCCGCGGAAGCCGGGTGGCCCGAGTCGCAGCCTGCAGCAGCCCGGGCGCTGGGCTTCGCTGGTGAGGGTGAGGCCGAGCCACCGGACAGTGCGCTCCTCCCGCCTCCTGAGGCACTGGAGGGACTCTGAGAAGGCACCGTGTCCTCGGCCCCCAGGCTGTGCTGCTTGTCCCGGCAGGCTGAGCCGAGGGAGCCCTGATCCCTGCTCCCTGAACCGATGGTTAAAACTCCACGGAGCTCGCGTTTGGTTTCAGAATTCTCTTATCAGAAATTTTCCGACTCGCAGAACTCAGGCGCCTAAAAACTTAACCATTAAAGTGAACTCGTGGGGGCTGGAGCGGGGGCTCGGCGGTTACAGCGCTCGCCTGGCATGCGTGAGGATGCGGGTTCAAACCCAGCACCATGTGCACAACAGAGTGTCCTAGCAACGAAAGCCACGGGAAAAACTAAACAAGGTCGATTCTCTCTCTCACTGTCCCCCTCTCTTAAACAAAATGAACTGGTGGTAGAATCCTTGACTTGGGACTCTTGAGGGTCATCTTTAATACCAGGGGCTTTCAGGGAAATCACCAAGGCTGGAGAAACTGAGGAAATTGGAGACCCCGTCCTTCCTCCTCCTCCTCCTTCCACACCCGTTCCCCGGTCCAAGTGCAGCTGTTGCACACAGTGTTAACGATACTTCGTCCTCCGTTTGCCAGTGACCTCCTAGTTGCCGGATTTATTTATTTATTGAGAGGATCTCACGAAGTTGCTTAGGGCATTGCTGTGTTGGTGAGGCTGACCTCAAACTTGTGATCCTCCCGCCTCAGCCTCCTGAGTTGCTGGGATTACAGGCATGCGCCACTGCACCTGGCTCAGCATGAGTTCGGTTTCAGTGTGGTTTGTCCCCACCCACAGTGTTGGTACTGTGCCCCAGGGCTCTGTCCTTGTCACTGTGCAGACCGTTCTGATGACATCACCGCCGTTCGTTGATTCCTACATCTCTAGGCAGGTCCTAACTTTCACGCCCGCAGACCGTCCACCTTCCAGACGTCGTCCTGCACCTCAGATTCAGCCCTGCTTTCTCAGAATTGGTCTCGGGAGCTCCGTGTTTCTTCTTCCAGCCCTTCGCTTACTCTGGATCTTCCGTTCCCGTTTCCAGCTGTGCCTCCCGTGGCTGACCTCTGGCCACGCCCTGTTGAACTGGTCCGCTGGCTGTGTTCTGCGTGGGCACGCGCCTGGCAAGCGCCTGGGACCCGTCTTTCCTGGCATGCTCTGTCCTGGTCCCCTCCTCTCACCACCTACAGTTCTTCCTGCTCCGGGCCCAGCCTGGCTTCCTGCGGTGGCCCTCACTCTGTCCCATGCTCACCCGTCCTGCCCTCTACTGCTCCTCCAGGCCAGGGCGAGCCTGGCACAGAATCCAACAGCTCCTGGGTGCCGCATCCACCCCGGGACAGGAGGCGAGGTGCTCAGAGGGTGTTCGTCAGCTTTGCAGCCAACGGGAGCAGCTCAGAGGACGGAAAGTGCGTTGGGGACGCTGGGTTTCAGAGGTTCAGTCCTCAGGTGGCCTGCTCTGGTGCTCTGGCCTCGAGGTGGCACATCGTGGCGGAGAGCAGCTCAGCAGAGCAGGGGAGGGACGCAGGCGAGGAGCGGCCCCACCTGGTGAGCCCACTCGAGGTCATGGCTCTCACGGCCCATCGTATCTCGTGGGGACACTCCTGCTGCAGACCCCGTCCACACGAGGTCTGCGCGCCCCAGGCTGCCTCCTCTTGGCTGCGTGGAGTATCAGAGCCCTTTAGGAGTGGCACACCTGGTGCCCTGTGCCCCACCTCAGGGTGGCCTCATGCGAGTTTCCATCCCTTCTGGAGCAGTGAGCCCCCTGCCACTCTGTCCCCGCGCCATCTGTGCCCACCAAGCTCTTCAAAGCCAAAAGCCCAGGACCCGGCAAAGGCGCCACCCGCGAGGCCCGTGTTGGCTGAGTAGTGCGCCTGTCGGGTGTGGCATGAGCTTCCTTTTCTCTAATCTGTTTGAAGTGCCTGGCTCTGATCCCAATGAGGACAGAAGGCCCCGTGTGTGGAGGTGAGGGACGCGGTACAGTGCAGTGCAGCTCGCGGGGCACAGAGGTGGCCAGAACGTCCTATCTGGCAGGAACTGACCCAGAATGAAGATGTGGAGCGGGCCCTGGTGGCCACCTGTGGTCCCGGCTCCTGCAGAGGCCAAGGCGGGAGGATCTCTGGGACCCAGGAGCTACAGGTCAGCCTGGGTCACCTGGGGCGGGGGTGCTGCCCTTGCAGGTGTCCCTGAAGTCCTCAGAGCATGAGTGCCCTCCAGGCGCGCTCGGATCTGCGGTCACCTTGCTTTCCTTCTGGCGATGGCTTGGTGCGCGCCTCCTACCAGCTGCGTCGTGCGCTGGCTTTGAGCGATGCCGTGTCATCCGAGCAGGCCGTTTGATGGAAAGGGACACAGGCCACGTCCTCGAGCCGGTCCCCCCACGGCTGCAGCTTGAAAGGGGCAGGACCCGCGGGGCCTGCGTTGCGGGGTTGCTGCTGAGCTGCTGAGCAGGCTGTGGCTCCGGCTCCGGCTCCGGCTCCGGCTCCGGCTCCATCCTGACCACAAAGTGAAACCTGCCTGCTTTTTTGAGTGACCTCTGATAAGCTGGCCCCAGACTCCGTTACCAAGTATTATTTCTCAGTAGATGGCTCCTGGACTTTCCTGGAAAGTCTCCTTATCTGTGGTTCAGTTTTAAAAGAACTGATGGAGGGGCTGGAGTGGTGGCTCCGTGGTTACGGTGCTTGCCTGGCATGCGTGAGGATGTGGGTTCAAACCCCAGCACCACGTACACAATGAAGTGTTAGAGCAACAAAAGTCAAATAAAAAAACTAATTAAATTTGATTGTTTCTCATTGTCCCTCTCTCTTAAAAATAAATAAATGAATGAATGAATGAATGATCTGGGCATGGTGGTCCAGGCTTGTAATCTCAGTGGTTCAGGAGGCTGAGGCAAGAGGATCGCAAGGTCAAGGCCAGCCTCAGCAACTTAGCAGACTCTGTCTCAAAGACAAAACAAAGCAAAAACGGGCTGGAGATGTGGCTCAGTGGTAATGTACGCCTGAGTTCAATTTTATTACGGAAGAAGAAGAAGAAGACCTGAAATTGCTGCTGCCCCTCAGTCAGGCAAGCTCTGGAGGTTACTGTGTAAGGAGCAGCTCTCGCACACCTCGGGACCATGAGTTTGGCTGGCTCAGCCGTCGCCTCTCTGGTCCTGCCACATCCCGGGACAGCTCTTGGATGCTTCTAGGGCTCCCAGCCCAGTGGCTGCACCTGAAGCCGGGTGGTTGTAGCCATTCCGTCCTGCTCTGGTGGCGTCTGCCCTGCCAGCGCCTTAGTGGCCCTCACCCCCACAGACACTTTAGCTGGGAGGAAGTTCATCTCTACACAGATGTGGACGGTCTGTGGACAGCGCTACTGGCCGTCACCCCTAGGTGCGTCCGTTGGTAACTTCCACCCCGTCAGCTTGCTTTCGTACTTGCACCGGCAGCCACTTGGTCTAGCGCGGAATCTCTCTTCCCGTTCAGTGGTGCCCTTTGTAGATTTTATATTTTGAAATGGGCTCTTGCTGTGTTTCCCAGTCTAGCCTCGCTCTCCCAGCCTCAAGCGATCCTCCCACCTCAGCCTCCTGGGCGCCGCAGGAGCAGGGGCACCAATTGCACCACCCAGCTGGTGTTTTCTCTGAGCTCCTCGGCTCTCTCTCGGATTCGTTCATTCCTTTTAGTTTGGGGTCCAGTGCGTTTACTTCTGTCCTTTAGTGACCGTTGGTCTGGGGTGGTTCCCCCCGCAGAGGGCCGGGTGAAGAGAAGGAAGTTCAAGACTCCGTGGTCCCCGCTGCCCACCGCCCGTTGTGGCCAAGCTGGGCGACCGTCACGGTGAACCATTTAGGTCAGGAACCATCCACACGTGAGTAAAAAGAGCAGGTGTGTAGGATTTTCATGTGCTTATTAGGGGTGGGACAGGTGAGTGCAGAAAGAGGGGGCAAGGTTGAAGGAGACAGGTCATGTGGGAAGAGGGGGACAAGATGTAGGACACAAGCTGACAGGGACGTTGGGAGAAATGAAATGCTTCCCACCTACGTGACTTTGAGCACCTTTTCATAAAGGGTTTTTTTTTTTTTTGCTTTTCTTTGTTTTTGTTTTGTGCCAGGCTTTGAACCCAGGGTGCTCAACCGCTGAGCTGCGTGCCCAACCCTTTATATTTTTTTTATTTTGAGACAAGGTCTTGCTAAGTTGCTGAGGCTGGCCTTGAACTTGCGATCCTCCCGCCTCAGCCTCCCAGGTTGCTGGGATTTCAGGCGAGCGCCACTGCGCCCAGCTTCGTAAAGTTTTATCACCACGCCAAAGACTCATCTCTGTCTCCAGCCATTGAGTCCAACCATTTTAGTTAGAAAGAAAAAAATCTAGTGTTTTACTTACCCACGGCCAAGGTTTCTTTCCCTCCCTAGATCTGCAAGACGAAACCCAAAGCCTAGCAGGCTGCTTTCCCAGGAGGCCGCCCAGGGCTTCCCTGGCACTGACGCACCTCAAGCCCAGGCGGAGCTCTTGGTGGGAGTCAGGGAGTCCTGGCAGCGGTGTAACCAGAGCGATTGCAGGAGTTTGGGACTTGCTGGGACGGGTGCCTTCGCGGCCCTGTGGTTGGACGGTGGCGGCTGGGTGGGGAAACCCAGAGCAGGCCCTGGTGTCTCTCCCCTTTGCCAGTTCAGCACATCCCCTTCCTTCAGAGGCTGACTGGCCACGCTCAGGGTTGCTCTGTGACCAGAACTGGCTAGCAGGTGGAGACTGGGGTTGGTGACAGAAGTCCTCTGAGCGTCTCGGTCCTTGCTCGGAGCTCGTATTTCCCGTTTTTCTGGGGGTCAGAGGGCATGTGCCCTTGGTGTTGTGCAAGTGCGTCCTGGCAGCTTGGAGTCTGGAGGCTGACGGGCGAGCACTCCCTCCAGCAGCTGTGCACATCTGCCTCTCGCTTTGTGTCATGCCAGAGCCGACTGCTGTCATTTAAAGTTTGCATGTTCCACAGGGGAAACGTTGTCATTTTGGGTTTTTTTTCGGTGGGGTTTACCAGGGATCGAACCCAGTGGTGCTTAACCACTGAGCTACATCCCCAGCCCTTTTTACTTTTTCTTTCGCGGCAGGGTCTTGTGATGTTGCTTGGCCTCAGACTTGGCAATCCTCCGGCCTTAGCCTCCAAGCCACTGGGATTACAGGTGTGTGCCACCGTGCCTGGCTCCGTTTTTTTTTTTTTTTTTTTTTTTGAGGGGATATTATTTGTTTGTGAGTTCTGGGGAACTTGAATCGTCTTTTCATATCCTTACTGGCCATATTTACTTATTCTTTTGTAACCAACCTGTTTATACCTTTGTCTTTTCTCTGTTCATCTGTTACAGCTGTTCATATTAAGATTCTGTTTCAGGGCCTGGAGCTGTGTCTCAGCAGTTGCGGCACTTGCCTGGCATGTGTGAGGTCGTGGGTTCGAATCCCAGCACCACGTACACAACAAAGTGTCAGGGCAACAAAAGCCACATGAAAAACTAAATAAAACTGATTCTCTTTCTCTCTCTCTCTCTGTCCCTCTTTCTTTAACAAAAAAAAAAAAAAAAAAAGATTCTGCATAGGTGGTTAGGAAAAGAAAGTGGCTGCTTTCCAAGTCGCGATGTTTTGAAGTATAGGGTTTTTTGGGGAGGGAGGTGGGGGTTGGGGTTGGTTGTGGTCAAATCACTGCATCTTTTTACATGTTCTAGAAAGGACTGAAATGTGTTGGTAATGCTTCGTAACGTGACCAGGCTGGACTAATCACATGTGCTTAATAATTGCTCGCTGTGGGGTGGGGAGCAGCTTACTGTTCCCAGATTTCTTAATGAGTTCGTTGGTGCAGACTTTGCCTGACCGCCTGCCCTGTTCAGGGCCCTGGGGAGATGTGAGGTCACCCTGGGCGGAGCAGGGACTTCAGTGGGCCTGAAAGGGTCTGACTGAGGCAACAGGAGGACAGGGCAGAGCTGAGGTCGAGCCGGTGAAGGGGGCATGGGGCCCAGCGTTTCCTGGGTGGCCCCATCTCTTCCCCCAAGGCCGTCTTGCCTGGAGCGTGCAGCATTGAGTATTGGTCTCTGTTGGGAACTGTTAGTAAGCTCTGAAATCAGAAGTTTCAGTGCGGTTTTTATTTAACCTTTCTGCCAGATGTCTCCTGTGGCTGGACAGATGCAGTTACTAGAAAGTCACACTCCTGAGGTTCCAGCGTTGTGGACACGGTTGCTTAGACAGAGCGGGCTTTGGAAGACCCGTTCGCAGCCTCCTCGGGTTGCAAGTGAGCAGAATTGCACCTTCGGACTCTCCTTTTACCCCTGGGCTGCACCGCTCGCCCTGCGCAGTCTGTTCCAGTGCGCACCGTGGGCCTCAGCCGGGCTCCTCTCTGCACGCCGCGCTCAGCTTCCCCTGCGGCCTGTGCAGCCCCCCAGGTCTGGAGGGGCCCAGGCGTGGGCAGGGGCCTGATGCTCTCCTTGGGGGTCCAGGCCCGGGTGGATGCAGAGGGAAGCTGCTTCCTGCTGTCCTCTACTGGGCCTGGCCGGGCTGCAGAGGTGCCCTCACCCCGGGGGCTGGCTCCCTCCTGCAGCAACTTCCTCTCCGGGTCTAGAGTTTTATAAAAGCCTTATGTTATGGAAGAGGGAGAAACAAAGAAAGAGGAAGTGGCTCTCACTCCTGACAGCAGATCTGTTTTCTCCCCACGTGGAACTGCGATGATGATGCGTGTGGCCTGTTGGCAAGGTGCCCCCGGTGGTGACTAAACCCTCCCTGGTGTTGCCACCCTCTCCCAGGCCCCCAGCCCGCGTGTGGGGACTCTTATTCTGATGGCGCCGCCTGTCCCGCACGGGGCCCCCCTGCCAAGTCTGTGGGAGGACGCTGGCTGCCTGCTGGCTCCTTGGCGTGATTAAAGTGGGCTTGGTACCAAAGCCCTTTCATTTTATCCCTTCCCTTGCTTTTCAGGCCAGATGCCAACCCTGCATTTCCAGCTGTAATCTATTTAAACGGAGGCAGAGCTGACCCTGCTGGGAGGGACAGCCGTGACTTTCCTTATCTGTCTCTGCCCGCCAGCCAGCACCTTGTCCCCATCGCAGCCCTGCGTGGCGGGGTCCTCTGGAGAGGGGTCACAGCCCCACCCGTGGAGCTGGGGGTCAGCACAAATGGATGGATGGAAGTCACCAAGCTTCAGCTGCAGGCCCTCAGGTGATGGCCCCCAGACAGTGGTACACGGCTTGAGTGACCACGGATCTGGGTGGGACAGGGTGCGTTTTCTTCCTGCTCAGTCCGCTGCCAGGATCACCTCCAAAAAGTTAAGTTTCATTTATTCTTAAAGAAAATGACTAGGTAAATAGCTACTTGGCTGCACTTGGAGTCAGGAGGTTTTGACCTCACACATTTGACCACTTCCCTGCCCCTCCTCCCACCGTGGGTCCCTCCTAAGTGGGCAGGTCCATCAGAGCCAGAGAGTGCTCCTTCACGCTTAATGGAAAACAAGGTGACTTGTGAAATAACGCTGTGCCCAGCAGCCTCTGTTCCCACCCTGTTCCTGGCCTTGTTTTCACTAAGTTGCTGAGGCTGGTCTTGAACTTGCGATCCTCCTGTCTCAGCCTCCCCGGTTGCTGGGATTCCAGGTGTGCACCACAGTGCCCGGCTTGCTCTGAATGGAAACCGGGTTCAATACGGAGGGCCAGGGGCTGACTGCTGGAGAACTGGGAGTCGGGTACACCCACCTGCCACCCAGAGATTGCCTTTCATCACTCAAGAAATGTACTTCAGTCCTCATGGAGCCGCCGCACATTGAAGAGTCTGCTGAGGATCCCGCATACCAGAGCGCGTCGCCAGACTGTCCACCGATGTGCAAATGGCAGCTGTTACTACTACCAGCCTTAGCCACCCGCGCATGACTGGAGTCATTTCTAAAGACTCGCAGTGGGCCACAGCACCACTTTAGCAAGTGGTGGAGACTTTAGCAAGCCTGGTGGAGGACGTTCTTTGTTTATTTAATCTCTGCGTCAACGGCTGCATTGTTCATGAGCTTTGCTCTCCCGACCCCCTGGGGCTGCTTTTGCAAAGCCTGGTAACTTCTGTGGATCTTGTGGACTGGACCCATGCTTTGGGGAGCCTTGTGTTACTCTCAGGTAGAGGGGCAAGCGGGAAGGAAAACTGCCTCCGCTTGTGCCAGCCTCCTGTCTGCCAGTGATTTGTGAAAACTCCTAAGGATGGGAAGTTGGACATGGAATCTCCAGGTGACCCAGTGGTTCCACTTCCGGGGACAGACACAGAATTAGGGACACCAGGGCCCCTGATATCTGTACACCTATGCTCACGGCAGCGTTACAGTGACCAAGAGAAACCTCCCAGGTGGCCATCAGTGAGTGTGTGAACGAAATGTGGTCTGGCCAACCATGGAACACCATTCAGCCTTAAAGAGAAAGGAAACTGGGACACCCGCTCTCCCGCATGGTGAGCCTTAGGACTCAGGGCCTGATGCAAGTGGCAGGGTTGTGACGGTGGAAGTGCCGAGCTGGGGATGTGGCTCAGTGGCAGAGCACCTGCCTGGCCCTGGGTTTGAGCTCTAGCACTGCAAAAAAGAGAAAAGAGGAAAAACAGTCCCCAGCGTAGTGAAATTCAGAGACAAACAGTGGTGTCCAGGGAAGAAGGGACAGGGCTGTGACAGTTAATGGGGACAGGGCAGGGTTTCAGTTTAGGAAGACGAGAAAGATCCTGTAGTGGCTGATGTTCACGGTTTTCAAACCCAGCAGCACTCGGAAAAAGCGGACTTTCCGTCACATCTGCTTTACCTCGGAACAGAAATGAATTTGAAAACCAGGGCCTAGCGATCTGTTCACGGAGTGGACGCTGGAGCCTGTCACGCGCTCGTCCTTGATCTACGCTCAGCCGCGATGCCTGGGCAAGCTCAGTGTGCAGAACGCCCGCTCTCTCCTGGGCGCAGTGACGCGCGCGTAGTCCCCGTGATTCCGGACACCGAGGCAGGAGGATGGCAAGTTCCAGGCCAGCCTCTGTGCTGCAAGGACTTGCCTGTTAGTGCCAAAACGATGACAGTGGCTGTCCTTAAAAAAAAAAAAAAAAGGAGAGTGTGTAACGAGAAAAACTGCTACGAATTTAGTAGCAGAAAGAATTTTAGTCTGTGTTTCATCAGTGTCGGCAGCATCTTCATTCATCTGAAACTCTGAGCATGTGTGCCGCACGTGAGCTGCAGAGGACGAGGCTGGGCGCTTGGATCCCGCCGCCGCCTTCAGGGTGACTGTGGGGCAGACAGACGCCTCTCCAGTTATGGACTCAGGGTGCCCTGTCTGCAAACTTCTGAATTTTCCTGTTGTCTTAGTTATTGGTGGGAAATGCTGGCAGATGGTCCTAGTCAAAGGACACAGGCTCCTAATTAACAGGGAGCCACTCTGAAACGCGGCGCCCAGCCGGGCCATCTCCGTGAGCCTGCTCTGCTGGCCACCGTCCCTGGAGGTGACAGCTCTGGAAAGCCCGATGTTCTCCCGAGCAACGCAGATCTCTCAGCACTGGAGTTCACTATGGGAAGAGTTGGCTTTTGTCACTGGGCTCTGGACCCCGGGGGTGGCCCCTGACAAGCAGACGAGGCACTGACCCTGAGCACCAGGCCCAGTGGCCTGCCACAGCCTGCACTCCGCATCTCCCCGAAGGCCACATTCGTGATGACCCAAGTACTGCAGGGTTTCACGCAGCTTCTGCCTAAAGTCCTTCAAAGTGGGTGTCCCCTACCAAGGCTTGCACAGGAGCTGATGGAAGCACTCCCTGGGTACGTGCGGGCGTGGTGGCTCCACATTGGGTGTCCTGTGCATCCTGGTCCCTCATGCTCCAGGGACAGGGAGCCCTGCACAGCTCCCCCATCTCTCCACTCCCCTTCCCTTGGTGCCAAGTGGGAGTGGCAGTGGCACCTTGGAGGGTTGGCACCCATGCTGAGCCAGGAGCCCTGGCCCTGGCTGTGGGGACGTCCAACGTCACAGGGCCATCACCATGGGGAAAATGAGATTGTGGCTTAGTTCGTTCTTGAATTTGCTGGGCTTTCGTGAAGAGGTTCATGGTGAAATCCTGACCAAGGTCCCTCCTCGTGTGGGGGGCAGTGGGTGCCCTCCTGGCTTCCTGAACCGCACCAGAGGGGCCGGGGACAGCGTCCTCCAGCCTCTGGCCCACCTGGCCTGTTTTCTCTGTCTGCTCCTGCTGTCATTTCTTGATACCTGTGAAATGTAGCTCACAATGACAGGTGTGTGTGACCAAGGGCCAGTAGATCACTGGGACCTATTTTTCAGAATGTCCTAAGAAAGCTTTTAAAAAAACAAAAGCAAAACGTGGGGGTTAATTTCAGGTAAAGTAAGAAATAACTTTAGTACAGAAAATATCTTGGGGCTGGGGCGGTGGCTCAGCGGTCACAGTGCTTGCCTGGCATGCGTGAGGATGCGGGTTTGAACCCCAGCACCACACACAACGACGTGTCGGAGCAACAAAAGCCATGTGAAAAACTAAATTGATTCTCACCCTTCCTCTCTCTCTTTAAAAATAGGTAAGTGAGGGAGCAGTGGGGACAGCCATAGACGCTGCTGGCTGGGGCCGCCCTGGCGCAGGACCCCAGTGCAACCACGCGCCACCCAGTACCGGGGATCCCTTTGGACAAGTGTGGCGTCAGGGGGTCTCATCACTGTGCCCACACCAGTGCCTGCTGGGTGCTCCCGCGCAGGAGGTGGCTGTGTTGAGCGCCGCGGGCAAAGGCAGCCCGCGGTACTCATGTGTCTAGACGTGGGCAGCGGCAGCGGAAGGTCAAAGTGTCACTGCGAGGGCACTCACCAGGCACGGAGCTTGCAGGTGTCGTGAGCAGTGTGCGTTTGGGCCACGCAGAAAACCAGGAACTTTATTATTTTTTTTTCCAATAATGAGCTTATGGTAACACTTTAATTTCATGAACTTTTAAATTTTTATTAACTTTTTGATTTCTTGAATCAGACACGTTGTAGCTGGATGGAAACATTTCTTTCTTTATATTCTTGTAAGATTTTTTGCATTTAAGAAAATTTGCGGGTGGGCTGGAGCGGTGGCTCGGTGGATACGGCGCTTGCCCAGCATGCGTGAGGATGCGGGTTCAAACCCCAGCACCACGCACACAACGAAGTGTCAGAGCAATGAAGGCCACGTGGAAAACTCGATAAAATTGATTCTGTCTCTCTCACTATCCCTCTCTCTTTGAAAAAAAAAAAAAAAAACAAAAAACAAAAGAAAATGTGGGGGAAGGGTGGAGTGTCGCTGGTTACGCATGGCCCAGGCTGGCCCTGCGCTCTCGGGAGCTGCTTGGGGTCCCAGGTGCTGGGACGGCGGGTGTGCACCACACTTGACCTGCAGTTAACTTGTTTTTTATAGGTTGCAGTACGCTCTGACCAACGGTAAGAAGTACAAGCTTCTCATTGGTCTCGTGGGACCACGTGTGGGTCCCTCAGTGACTGAAACACGGTCGCGTGGTGCGTGACTGTGATGGAAACGCTGGTCTACTGGTTGGATGTCCCACGATCGAGGAGCCTGTGGAGTTGGTTCCGTGAGGGCCGTAAGGGACTGTTTTGGGCTATCCTAGCTTCTGGTGGCGCTGGCGCTCCTGCGTCTTCCTGCCACCTTTTAGTAATGGGACACCATTGTACTGGATTAGGCCCCTGAGGTCCTCCTACGGGATCATCCGTAGAGACCGTTTCGGAACAGGTTCACGCTCGTACATCCTGAAGGTTGGGACTTGCGCTTCTCTTCTGGGGAGATTCTGCTCCGCTTGTGCGGAAAGGAACGGCAGTTCGCAGAAGCAACTAGAACAGCCACTAAGTGTCTAAAAGACGGGTTTAAAAGCTTTCGGAGCCAGGCAGGTCTAACTCGGTCCCTGCACAGCACCAGCTGGGTTACCTTAGACCAGCGACTCGGCCTCATCTGTAGAATGGGGACGGCTCTGCCGCCCCGGGAGGTGGGTGCGGCTTCTTCCCTGGGG
The DNA here is from genome assembly GCA_004027875.1 of Aplodontia rufa. NCBI lineage: Eukaryota > Metazoa > Chordata > Mammalia > Rodentia > Aplodontiidae > Aplodontia > Aplodontia rufa. The sequence continues at coordinate 24,834 of PVKS010006770.1, forward strand.
TTGGTTTTCCAAATCTGGATGCCACCTTTCTGGGGAGTTGATGGGACGCAGACCTGAGGATGCACAAAGCCCAAGGTCCCTTCTGACGAGGACAAGGAGGCAGCTAGGGGGTCGTCTGTGATTTGGGGACAATCTGAATGCCAGGATTTCCCAACCTTTTCCTGCCTGTGACGTGCCTCTTGCCACTGTGTAGCAGGAGGGTGTCTGCCTGGCCTCCCGCCGCCCCCGTGAGCAAACATCTTCCAGACCTGGCCTTCCTGTGTCACCGCCAGCCCTGCCACTTCCTGTCTAAAACTGGGGCAGAGCGGTGACAGACCTGACCAACATGTCTTGGGGACACACCCGAGGGCAGTCTCCTGGCTGGGAAGCTGACATCTCTTGGGGGGGGGGGGCAGGGCTTCCTTCCTGGAGGAGGGGCTTGGACAGGCTGGCCACAGAAGAGCCAGGATTGAAATGCCCCTGAAATCCCGCTGCAGAGAAAGTCTTCTGCTGAGATATTCTTGCCTTTCCATTTGCCAGATGCAGTTAACCGGGCTCACACACATACGTGGACTTGCACGATTCGTTCACTCAGAGAAGGGTCATTAAGCATGTGTTGTGTACTCGGGGCCGAGTGTGGAGGTGCAGGTGGTCCTCCAGGGAGGCCCAAGAGGTGTGTGTCCGTTCACCGTCCTTGTGCACCTGGCGTGCCACCATCTGCCCTACCCCAGCTGGCCTCTCACGCCGTGTTCATGTCGCAAATCCCAGGACTCGCTCGGGGAGTGATGGGTAGATTGACTCAGCCTGGTGCGAGGTGCACCCCTGCATCCCAGCCACTTGGGAGGCTGAGGCAGGAGGATCGTGAGTTTTGAGACCTGCCTCTGCAACTTAGTAAGACCCTGTCTCAAAGAATGAAAAGGCTGGGGGTGTGGCTCAGTGGTAGAGCACCCCGGGTTCAATCCCCAGTTCCAGAAAACGATTTTAAAGCCTTTTAAACACTGCCAGGTTACCGCCAGGCGCTGGGCCTGCAGCCCTGTTGAGAGGTGCAGCGGCCCCGCGGTGCTCGAGGGAGCTTGCTGAGGGGTGCGTGTTGGGTTGGGTGGCTCAGTGGTGAAGCCTTGCTCTCTCGCCAGGCCCTTTGTCCAGCCCCGGTGCCACACACGGAAGAGAAACTTAGTGTTAGCCATGGGAAAGCCTCTGTCCTGGAGAACGAATACTTGAGGAGGAGGGGGCCCCAGCTTGGCGGTCTCCCCTCGACTCTCAGTCCCTCCTGCTTGAAGCCTATGCCCAAACCTGCACCCTGCGCGTGGTGATGTTGGTATAGGGTGCACCCCTGGTGTCCTGGCTGGTGTCAGGAAGGACTCTCCGAGAGCCTCCAGGAAGACCTGCGTGTTGTGTGTGGCCTGGGCCGGGTGGCACATGGGTCCCAGAGCATCTCTTCCAAAGCATATGCAAGATCGCTCACCCATGTCCCCTCCCAAGGCAGGAAGTCCTTGGGAGGGTCAGCTGCCATTCTGAGGTTTGCCCTCGCTAAGGCAGGGATTTTTTTTTTTTTAAAACAGAGAGGGACAGTGAGAGACAGAGAAAGAAACAGCTTTATTTAGTTTTTCACATGGCCTTCGTTGCTCCAACACTCAGTTGTGTGCATGGTGCTGGGGTTTGAACCCAGGTCCTCGTGCTTGCCAGGCAAGCACCGAAACCACTGAGCCACTGCTCCAGCCCCAGGGATCTTGTTTTAAGGGTGCAGATGCAGGTCCTTCACGGGCTGCTGCCTTGGTTTCCCCAAATGCTGTGGACAGTTGGTTTCCGAGCCCAAGAAGGTAAGGGAGCGCATGGCATCTCCCCGCCACACCTGAAAACTGTCAGAGGGCCAGGGCGACTCCAGTTCCCAGAAGGACGATTGTGGTCTGGGTCTGCGTCCCACCCCAGTTGAGGAGGCCCTGGGAATTGCGGAGCTGGGGTGTGATACACCCAGGGCTGGGGCCCCGGAGCCGCAAATGAGCTGGAAATGTGAGTAAGGTGTAATTTTGCTAAAATTAACTGCCAACTCCTTCAGATTTCCCCAGTTGCTCCGTGCCTTTATTCATTGTTCTGTGTCCCATAGCGCGGTTTTCGGTTGACCATTTGCTGGCAGGTGCGTGGGGGTCTTCTCCCCGCGGCTCTGTGCACTGGGGTGCCTGGGGGCAGGTGGCATTGTTCCAGCCTCATCTCTGCCCTGCCCTCTGTGGGCATCCCTTTCCCTTGGTGACATGGTTGGATGTCCAGTATTGGTGCCACTTAGCTTTGAGAGGTGAGGGACCTGGATGCCAGAGGTACTGCTGACCTTGACTTTGGGAGCAGGGCAGGCAGGTGCCCTCTCAGCTTGGCTGGAGCCCTCTTGCTCCTGGAGTCCCCTCTTCACCCCTGGGCTTCCCCAGCTCTTTCTGTGTGGCCTATCCCATCGCCAGGGGTCATTCTGAGCTATAGCCCCTCTGGGGGTCTGTGTGTCCCTTCTGGATCTTAAGTCCCCAAGAAGGCAGGGGCTGCATTGATGGCGGCCTGATGCTGCAGATTGCACAGAGATGCTCCGGGTCTCTTCCGGGAGGGGGCAGGGCAGTTGGGGAGGATTGCCTTCCCCTCGAAGAGGAACTTGGGTTTTAATCCTGACTCCGCAGATGCTCCGTCTGTCTAGGAGTCCGTGCCCGTGGAGGCCTGAGGTCTAGCGAGGTGTCCTCGAACTTCTAGCCAGTGGCCTCTTCTGGGGAGCTGACCCCATGGACACCACATGATGCTCTGAATCGTCACGGAGATGAGCTCATGGAGCAGCTGCTCTCAGTCCTGAGGTGGAGAGAGCAATGGAGTTCTCTGGAAAAGGCCAGGGTGTGCGGGGCACGCGTGGGGCATGTTATCTCCAGCGGCCAGGACTTGGTCCTTCCAGGATTGGCTTAAAGGCTGCTTTTTTTCTAGCTGCTTTTAAGTCATTATGTAGAGTCAAGCAGGTGCTAAGAAGGAAAACAGCCCAGACACCAAGGGTCAGTCCAAGGTCAGGGCTGGGTTCTGCCCGTCCCGATGGCCTGTCCTGTGCTGGCGCGATTGAGTGTTCTTGGACCTGTTCAGCCCCATGTGGGGACCTCAGTAGCACGAGGAGGGTGAGGTGCCATGGGCAGGTGCACGTGATGTGGCGCGCAGGGCTCATGCTGAGCCCCGAGAAGGCAGGGCTGCGCATGGAGCCTCGGGAGGCTGTGGTTGCGCCAGGCCACCCCGGTGATTCTTGGCCTCCCCGGATGCCCGCTTCTTGCCAGGCAGCGGGGACTGAGCTGAGCAGGACCTGGCAGGTGTGGGAGGAATCATCGCCAGTGGCGTGAGTGCTTCTCTCTCGAAGGCGTGCACGGGACACCGTGGGATTCAGGGGCTGTACTCCCTCCCATGAGGGAGGGCTGGTGGCAGCTGGGACTGCGCAGCACCTGAGCTGCGGCAGGCTTTGACAGAGGGCCGCATGCAGCTGGATTTGCTTCATCAAGGGTTTGGAAGCGAGGGTGGGTAAGCTTGGAAATCGGGACACAGTCAGTGGCCAGATTACGCAGTGCGTGTCACCCCTGAAGGGCAGGGTGCGCGGAATCACCGGTTCATCTGATCCGGAAATGATGCCCCATGGGTGTGGAGAGGCCCTGCTCGGCCAGTCCTGGAGGCAGGCACGCGGCTGCTCCCCAGGGCCTCCGAGCTCAGGACGGGCTCCGCAGGGAGGTGGAGGGACAGGCTGGGCGGACCGCGGCTCCTCCAGCCCAGCTGTGCTAGGTCCTGCAGCCTTGCAGGTGCCACACATGCCCCAGGCCGTGGTGAGCGCAGTGCTGTCCTCACCTGAGCAGATGGCGCCTGTGGAGGCTCCGGGACGAGCCAGGTCGCCCACCACGCTGGTCTGAGCAGGTGCCGCCACCCAACCACCGTTCTCTGCGAGGATGGGGGCAGCGGTGCCATCACCTGCTCCGGGCTGCGCAGGGAGCGCTGGGTCACTTCGGCTCCCCATGGCTATGTGGCAGGTCCTTGTTGAGCCACGCTGGCTTTTCGACACTTGGAGTTCCTTTGGATGTGTGCAGCGGGTGGCCCTGCAGGGTGACTTCTGGCTGTGCCTCGCCAGGGCCTGGGGCTCAACAGCCCACCTGCCAGGTGCGTCCTGAGCTTCCAGGTGGAAAACGCAGCAGTCCGTGGGCAGCGCTGGCCTCATGTGAGCGTCCCCTCGCCGCATGTTCCCATCTGATGCCTCGCTCTTTTTCAGGAAGACGACCAACGGAGACTGCCGAAAAGACCCCCGGGAGCGGAGCCGCAGCCCCATCGAGCGGGCCGTGGCCCCCGCCGTGAGCCTGCACGGTGGCCACCTGTACACGTCCCTCCCGAGCCTCAGCATGGAGCAGCCCCTCGCTCTGACCAAGAACAGCGTGGACGCCAGCAGGCCGGCTGGCCTCTCGCCCACCCTGACGCCCGTGGAGCGGCAGCAGGTACCATGTGCCGGTGTCCAGGAGGGTGGCGGCAGAGGGTCCAGGCGTTGGGGACAGAGCAGAGGCCCTACAGGGAGGAGGTGGCCCAGGGTGGTCTGCGTGAGGTGTGTCCTCGGCTCCTCTGTAGCCTGTCCCTGCTGGAATCCGCGTGGTGGTTCTCACGTGCAACGGTGATGCCTGTCGTGAGGTCAGGGCTCCGCTTGGCCGCGGTCCGCCGCTGTCAGTGGTGCTTGCTGCTCAGAAACCCGGGATTGGCACGTGGGGTTTTTTATTTTTTTAATTAAAGGAAAATGAGATAAAACTATGTTTGCTTGGTAGGAAAAAAGATTTTTAAATGAGGTTGGTGCAGCAACGCAGAAGGTGGTCTTGGCACTGAGGAGCCTAGTGGTGCCCTCTGGGCCCTGAAGTCCTCATTGTTTGTGCTTAAGACTGACAAGCGGGTACACTGCAGGTTAGGGGCTCTGGTGGCACTCGGCTGTGGGGGCCTGGCACGCCTAGCACCGGGGCTCTGCCTGACCCCTGGCTCTGATCTCTCTGCGGTACACCCTGGGGGCTTGGAGAGGTGGCTCTGGTGCTTAGAGGCCAAGTCTGAGGGACAGCTGCCTGTCCTTCCTTGAAGGGACAGTGTGGCAGCTGGATGGGCCAGATGCTGTTCTCAGGGCACCCAGGGCGTTGGGAGAGGAGGGGAGGCAGCAGTTCAGCCACGGGCACCAGCAGCAGCAGGTCACTGTCATCCATTATGAACCACGGCCACAGGCCAGGCTCTCTACACAGCAAGGTCAACACGTAGGACCCGGGTGCTGCGTGTGAGAAGGACCTGCCTTGTGGGGGGTGAAGGGCACATGAAGGGGAGCAGGCGGAATCCAGATGTGATGACCTAACCGCAGAGGAAATCCACGTCCAGGATGCCAGAGGTTTGGGCCACTGCAGCATCCCCTAGGGAAAGGGGGGGCGCAGGGCTGAACTCAACCTCAGAGCTCCTGTAAGCAGCCCTCGGTGGCCTGAGGGATGTGACTCCCTGAGCCCCTTGAGGACAGGACGGGTCTTGGGAGCCTCATGGCTGTGCTCCTGGGCTCTGGGAGGCCATTCAGGGTCTTCAGCTTCGTTTTTGGCTTCAGTTACTTTGTGAAAAAAGAGTGGACGATGTCCAGGCCTGGCTGTGTACTCTGTCCCCAGCCTGCACTGGGCAAGAGCGTCAGCCCCGTGTCGACCCACCATGACCTGCATCCCGGGGAAGGGCACGGAAGCAGGTATTGGCTGCCGCCAGCCTGTGCTGCCCTCTAGGCTTGTGCTGTTGGAGGGGAGGTCAGCAGGTCTCGTTCACCCGGGACCCTTCAGGGAGGCCCTGCTGTGCTGTGAGGCGTGGCCTGCTCTGCAAGCTGCACACCTTGTGTCTACAACTAAGTGCTTGCTGTCAGGTCCTCTGCTGGGGCTGTGAAGGTGAGCCCCCTGGTTGGCCCTGCGCTCGAAGGCGCCCACCCATTCCCGGGTGTCACCGTGTTGGCCACCATGGGAAGCGTCTGTGTTGTGCCCCGAGTGGGGAGGTGGGAGGGGCCGGCACTCTGTGGTGAAGGTGACTCAGAACTCTAGGAAGTGGGGTGGAAAGTTCCCACGGAGGCCTGGAGCGGGGCTGCGTGTCATGTTTTTCCATGGCAGTTCAGAGGGTGTGGGGTGTGTGAAGGAAGATAGGAAGGTGGCAAGAGGTGACCCTGAGGGCGCAGCAGGAAAAGGTGAGGATGAGATTGTGATTTCCCCAGGCAGCCGCGCAGTGTCAGGGGTAAAGGACCATAGGAGTGGTCACACCTGGCTCTGCCACTGGTGTGCTTCATAGCTTCCAGCAGGGCTTTTGTGGCCTACATCTCCCCGTGTGGAGGGCAGGGGGCTCCCTTGGCATCCTGGGAACCCCCCACCTAGCACCAGACTGCCTGGCCAGCGAGGTGGTGGGGGCGAGGCTGGGTCACCCTTGGGAGTGGAATGGCTTGGTGTGTGGCCCCATGACAGGCTTCCGCCTCCCTCATCTCCACTTTCTGACACTGATCGGGAGGGGCAGGAACCAAGCTGAGCCACTCGAAGCACAAAGGGAAGGGTGGAGGATGGGAGGCCTGGGGCGTATTCCTGGAAGCCACAGGCCCAGCCCCAGAAGGAAGGGTGGCCCCTAGTCCTGGCTGTGGGCCTGGTGGGTTTCTGGGCCATGTGGCCAGCACAAGGTGGCTTGTGCCCCTGCTGGTGCCGCCCTGTTAAGGAAACTACCCGTGTTCCTTTCACAGCTCCCCAGCGCATGTGGGCCATTTCTTGTTGATCCCAGGTCACCTTTAAGGTCCCGACTTCCGCTGCTTTCACCGCCTCCTGCCCGTCATGGGAAGGTGGGGCCTGTGAGCCCGCACTGTCCTCCCGCAGGTTCTGACGTGGCTCTCACAGTATGGGGAAGCCTGGGGCAGCCCTCACTGCTGGCCCCCACCTTCTCCCCTGGGAAGTAGGACATGCCTTTCCTGGCTGGGCCCTGAAGTCCCAAGGTTGGAGACAGGTTCTGTGTGGGTCACTGCTGTGCAGCATGTGCGGTGTAGGGGAGGAGAGGGGCGCTGGTGTCCTATGGGAGCGCCTGGAAGGATGGTTTGCCTGCCGAAGTGTCAGTCAGGCATGGTCATGGAAGGTTCCAAGAAGGTTGGAGCTGGCGAGGGCTACCGTGTGCCACAGGTCACTTGTAGGTGCAGATGCTTTTTCCGTGTTCGCTGCGTCATGGTTTGCGGGGTCATAAAAGGATTCTCCACTTGAGCAGGCCTAGGCCTGTGGGACATGGCCAGTGTCCCTCCTGTAACCTCTGCCGTCTTGTGACTCGATCCCCAAACCTTACCACCAGCTTTGAGGGAAGGGGCAGGCCAGGTCTCACCGATGCCGAGCACAGACTTAGTCTCACGGAGATTCCTTGTCCCACAGAAGGGTGGAGGGGACCACGGTGCTGTCAGCTGACCCCTACTTCCTCCCACAGAACCGACCCTCGGTGATCACCTGCGCCTCTGCCGGAGCCCGCAACTGCAACCTCTCGCACTGCCCCATCGCGCACAGTGGCTGTGTCACATCCGGGCCTGCCAGCTACCGGAGGCCGCCCAGCGGTGAGTACCGGCTGTTCCCGCTTTCTCACCCTGCCCAAGGCCTCTCAGTCGCCAGATGAAGCCTTGGCTGAAACCCTGGCCCCGGAGCGCGTTGGCTGCTGTCTTTGAGGAAAGCTAGCACGTTGCAGAGCTTGGGTGAGAAGTGCTGTTCCTGGCCCTGCCGGGCTTCACGCTCCAGCTGGGGAATGGCAGGAGCCATTATTCACTGCCACGTGGTCTCTGCCCCCATACCTAGCTATGTGGGGGGTGGGCCCTGTCCCCAGCCCCCTGCGGATGCCCTGGTGCTGTGCAGATGAGCTGTCCTGATTGCTCCCTGCCTCCCTGCAGCTGCCACCACCTGTGACCCTGTGGTGGAGGAGCACTTCCGCAGGAGCCTGGGGAAGAACTACAAGGAGCCCGAACCGGCGCCCAATTCAGTGTCCATCACGGGCTCTGTGGACGACCACTTTGCCAAAGCTCTGGGTGACACATGGCTTCAGATCAAAGCGGCCAAGGACGGCGCATCCAGCAGCCCCGAGTCGGCCTCACGCAGGGGCCAGGCGGCCAGCCCCTCTGCCCACATGGTCAGCCACAGCCACTCCCCTTCCGTGGTCTCCTGAAGGGACCCTGCCCTGCAGCAGCACGCAGATGTGCATGGTTTGCCTGAGCTGTGAACAGTCCAAAACCACACACAAAAAAACAAAAAAAAAAAATTGGGGTGGGGAGGGGGGGAAAAGGGCTGGTTTATTCGCAAAAACCACCTTCTTGGGATTTCTGCTCTCCTGTTTCCGTACTGCTTGGTATTCGAATGAGGGCCTCGGTTGCGGCAGCAGGAACAACGTGGAACAAGGGTCTCATGTAGCATCCTCACTTCCTGCCTCAGTTACCAAAGAAACCTCTGGTGCAGGCCTGCCGGGGCCCAGACTCTGCTGCGCTTTCTCAGTCACAAGCCATGACGACGTTGGGGACCCAGCCGCTTCGTGCTTTCTTCCAGTTGGTTCTGTGGAGCCCGGGTGTGCGTGCGTATACTTGAAGAGAACGGCCATGTCTGATTTGCACTTTTGGAGGACTGAGCTGCCTGCCTGGTGGCTTTCCGGGGGACGCGCGTACTTGAGGCAAGCTGCTGAAGAACGCAAGGCTCAAGGGTAACACTTCTGACCCTTTGTGTGGTTCGGTTGTCACCAACTTTAGACGAAACCGCTTTGGCAGGGGAGGCTCCTGCTGGGTCCAGGTCTCTAGGAATCAGGTGCTCGCAGCCAGGCTGCAGATTCTGCCCAGCATGGGCATTGACCTTCCCTGGACGCTGCGCTGTGAGGCTGGATCCGGGCTGGGAGGGTTCCAGAGTGCTTTAACCATGATGCATGTTTCAGTGGAGAAGAAATAGCTGGTTTCTATTAACGTACAGACACAAACCTAACCTACTAGCTTCTTTTCAGAATTAGTTTATTTTTTGTCACTTACAGTCCTAGACATACTTACTGCTGGTACAGTCGTAATCTAAGATCTGTATTTGATAGCTCACTTTCCTGGAGAGGCAGTGGAGGGGCCGGGGCTGGTGCTGCTGGCTTCCTGCACCCCTGTGTGCCCCCTTCCACCACCCAGGCGGAATCGCAGATCGCAGACAATCTGTGATCCGGTATTGTGGTGTCCCTTGCAGCTGGGGCCCAGGCAGTATACATTCCTGACTTTATACAGTTATTACTGCATTCATTATTGTCTGCTATATTAATAGCTACTAACTAGAAATTAGAAGCAAGCGGGGTGGACATGGCTGGGGACGCCCCACAGCTGCTTCTCCTGGTCCGTGAGCTGTTCTGTCCCCCGCCCCTCAAGTGTGCCGCATCCAGCCCGCTGGAGGGCTCAGGACGCCACCGCACATGGCCAAGGCTTTAGGACACTTCCCCCTGGGAGCCCTTGAGGCTGGCTTTCAGGAGGCTGAACAACAGGTTAGCTGTTGACCTTTGGAACCTGGCGGTGGAGGGTGGGCCCTGCTCCTCTTGCCCTGCGCACACTTCACTGCCCCTCTACTGGGCTTCCAAGCTTTGGCGTTCGGGCCCCTATATTTTCTGTAGGAGGAAAAAAAATTGTTGAGAAACACTTTTTTTATATAGGTAACTTTAAGACCATCATTACGCTGTGCGTAAAGAATGTACAGAGAAATTTGTAGGTATTTTTTGAAGAACAATTAATTTGTTAATGATATGTAGCTATTTAATTTTCCCCTTTCCTGTCGTAATCATTTTTTTGTTGTTTGGGAAAAAAAAAAGTTGATCTTTTTTTGTCGTCGTAGACCGGTCTGTAAAAGTGCAGGCACACAGGTATTCCAGGAGGCCACTGCGTCTGCATTAATAGCCGCTAGTTTGTTATTGCTGTAGGCTACTGAGCGCCGCAACAGGAAAACGACCGCACCACGGACGGGCTCTGTGGAGAGCGCGCCCTGCACGCGTCCTCGGTTCAGGAGGGGACGGCGGTGCCGGTGGCCAGGTCCCGGTGCGCTGACCTAGCTGGGATAGGCCGTACCCTGGAGGGGGCCTTGGGCGGGGCGGGCAGTGGAACCCCAACTCCGTGGTGCCTCCTGCTTGTAACTCTGTAATATACTGTTCCCTGGCCTGTTTTTCCTGGAAGAAGAAGAAAAGGTTTGGCAGGCCATCTTTTTTTTTTTTTTTTGTACTTAAAAGTAGCCTTAAGAACAATAATAAAGTGCTCTTAAACCACAGGCTGGACATGTGGCTCTTCAGTCCTGGGTGACAGTGCCCCTATTGGAAGTCTCAGTTAAAAAAAGGAAATTTTGGTTTTTGAGAGTCTACTTTAGGTCAAGCGCCACTTCTTGAGTCTCCCCCTGTGGAAAGTCATAAGTGGGAGCCCCAGACTCCATCTGACTATGGTTCTAGGCCTGGCACAAAGTGTCGGGGTGCCTCTGGCACAACAGCGGCCCCTGGCACCTGCCCCTACCTGTACCCAAGCTTGCAGCAGCACGGGCCTAGAGTCCCTGTCCTTACCGGTTCAGGATGGGCAAGGGTGTGGAGACCGCGTGGTGGGGGACTTGGCTGCTGCCTCCCACTTCCCCAGCGGCCCTGTCCTCACAGCCACCTGAGGGCCCAGGCGGCAGCAGCCTGGGAGCTTGAATGCTGTGACCACAGGAAAAACACAGTGGCTATGCAGAGCCAAGGTTATTATTGAAGTCAGCACTGGGCATGGTGGGTCGTGGCACGCAGAACACAGGGAGCACCCAGTCCTTAGGAAGTGCGGGTGGTGGGGCAGGGAGGTACAGGGGCCTGGCATCACCAGTCTGGGGTGGCAACCACGCACAGCCTCAGCTCCACACGAGGTGTGGCCAGCTCAGATGGTCTCCTCGTCGCTCATGTCCCAGATCTGTGTGGAGAAGAGGGAGACACTCAGCAGAGGTGTCACGGGGACAATAGGAGCTCTCCCTGGTCACGGAAGCACCCACACCCCAGTCCTTGTATAATGAACCAAATCTCAGGCTCCTTCCCTGCCCAGGGTCTCCAGCAGGGTGGACGGGGAGGACAGCAGCTTTGGCTGCCACCACCTGGGCTGAGCCTGACCCCGGCCCACTCAGCACCCCCAGAGGGCGCTGGCTGAGGCACAGCTCCTCCACAGGAGATGCCCCCTATCCCGGTGGCCTACTCCACTGTCCTCTCACTTCAGTCCAGTAGACGACACTTGCAGCCAAGCTAAGCAGCTGCTATTGCTCAAGAGCAACCCCCCGGCTGCTCCAGTGGCCTGGGGAGGACAGTGGGGACAGCCAGATCCTGCCTTGCTCCCTCGGCCTTGTCCATGAGCCCAGGGCTCTTCTGAGGCCCACCCGATAGGGTGGATGTGGGGAGTGCTCGGCCTGGAGGCCCCGCCTGCGGCCCCATGGGCTGGACTGCTTGCAACCCGGGCCAGCTGGGCCCTGAACCTGCACCTTCAGGCTTCCAAAATCCCCCCAGCCCCAGCAGAGCCGCCAGAAGGAACAGAGTGTTTACACGGGGCTGCCCGGGAGTGGGAGCCTGGCCAAGGTAAACACCGACACCAGCTTGGCTTTCAAAGGCAAGGATGTGGAAAATAGGGGGAATTCCTCCCTCCTGGGCCCAGGGGTGCGGCGACCCTCTCTTGTCCCTCCACTGCTCACAGGCCCAGCACAGGAGGATGGGGCAGCAGAGAGGGTCCCACAGAGCCATGCCTGGAAGGGTGGCCTGGGGTCCACCGACTGCTGTTGTCGTGCCGAGCCCTGCCTCTGTCTGGGCACAAGCTCCCCACCAGGCTCGTCCCCAGCATACCTAGAAACACCCCCATGCAGAGTGGGTGGCCCCAATTCCAACAGAGGCCGCACCAGGAGTCCCTGGACTGACTGATACGTTGGTTCTGAAGGTCTGAGCCCCTGGAAGGTTTGCCGGCACGTACAGCCACGCTTTGCCTCTTCAGTGGACTCAGTTATCCAGCTGGCCCTGTGCCAGGCGCTTTGTGAACGTGGGTACAATTCCTTGCTTCCCTCCACACTCACCTGTGAGGTACACTGGGAAACCAGCTCAGAGAGGTAAGGCAACTTGCCCAGGACCACACCGCAAGCAAGCTACCGGCTGGGAGCGTGCATATGGTGTGCCTGGCAGGCTGTGTGGAGGAGGCCGCGCGCCAGGCTAGGAGGCTAAGGCTCTAGGGCCTTCTGCCCAGCCTCTTGAGGGGACACCATCTAGGGCAGGCTGGGTACCAATGAATGGCACACCTGCCAGTGGCCAGAGAGGGTGCTCATGCAAGGACCCTGGGCCCAGGGCAATGGGAAATGAAGTTCTTCCATTCGCCGTCAGAGCTCAGCGATGGGGATGAGCGTGACTCGCTGAGGGGCTGGGAGATGTGGACTGGCTGGGAGGGGTCTGCTCCTGGACAGAGCCTGTAGCTCAGAGGGGCTGACCAACAGGGGTGCTGCTGTTGGTACCACCAGGCTGCAAGAGGATCCTGTAGAACACCCAGAGGGCTTACTGTGACGCACTTCTACAGAAGGGGGCTGGCGGGCGATGCACTTTATGTAACTATGAGCGGATTTTCCAGCATCAGCTCCCTGTCAGGCATGGCCTCCGCTAGGCTCAACCTCACCTCCTCCGGAGCATGGGCCCCAGGGGCCTGGGATCTGCCCTCCTGAGTCCTCAGCTCCAAGTACAGTGCTTGACCTGAGCAGAGTACCACAGGTGGCCTCTTAACAAATGGCAGTTGTAGAACATGTGAATACTCAGTGCTGGCATGGGCACAAAGGACCACGGCCACGGTGGTGGTGGGGGTGCAAGCTGGTACTGTGTGTTTATTTTAAAGAGAGAGGGACAGTGAGAAAAAGAGAATCAAGTTTTCTAGTTTTTCATGCGGCTTTCGTTGCTCCGACACGTCGCTGCATACGTGGTGCTGGGGTTTGAACTCTCGTACCTGTGCTTCCAAGGCAAGTATCCTAAATGCTCAGCCACCACCCCAGCCCTGTACTGTGTGTTTTTAAAAGAAGAGATTTCCCAATCCAAGGCTTTAAGAAAGTCACCCGTTAAAGGACAAATAAGTGATCTCTTCTTGCAGATAATATGAAAGAACAACTATAAACCCCCCCAGGAGAATAAATGCTGAGGTGAAAACAAATGAGAGAGCTCTTAAGATGCCAAGATATAAAGTAAACAAGTTTCAGCCCCCATGCCAACACCATCCAGTTTGAAAGCAGAACAGAGAGGCGGAGCCATCGAAACAGCATCGGAAAAGATAAGCTGCAAGGGACGTTAAAAGTACAGTTTATATGAGAACAAGTCCCTGAAACACTCCCGCAGCCAGACGAAAATAAAGTGGAACAAACAAGAAACGCCCTGGTTTCTGCACAGGACGATTCAGCACCAGAAAAGATGCCGACCTTTCCCAAATGAATGAAGACATTTCACACAATCTGTTAAAAAAAAAAAAAAAAAAGCTTCATGGAAACGTTAGGAAGCAGGAATTCTAGTAAAACCCTGGGGAAGAGGGACAGCAACAGCTCCCCTGCTCCACGTTTGCCCGTCAAATGCGTCCAAGTTGCCATCACCCAAGAGCCGGTACGTTGCTATGACAACAGGCAGCCCCAAAACGGTAGGATGAAGAGTCCAGGCGCCCACAGAAAGCGTGATGTAATGATAAGGTCTGGAGAATGGGAGCCCCGACCATTAGAAAACCACGGCTTTTATATGAACAGGGACAATTAGTCACTTAATAAAATCTAGTCCATGCTTTCTGCTGTCCTTGGACATCAACTCCCACTGGAATGGGGATCTCAGTGTTAAAGAAAGCAAGATCACAAGCATGCTAGATGCAAACGTGGGCGTGGGAGCCTGTGAGCCCAAATCTATACCCAAAATTAAAGGGGCATCTGACCCTGCAAAAACGCTCACGTGCAGTTTTGCATGGAAAACCACTAAGCAGAGTCAAAAGACAAACTGGGAGAACACCCTGAAGGATTCCCACTTTGCCCGACACAGAGCTCCTAGAAATCAAGAAGAGGAAACCCCTAAATTGACTGTTAGAGTTCACAGAGAAATCTAGACAAATGGCTCTTTAACACAAGAAATCTTACGCATAAGAAGAGAAATGCAGGCTTTTCTTCGGATGCACAAGAGAAATGAAAAGGGAAACGGTAAACCTGAAGATGCCACGATGTCTAGGAGAAGAGCTTGTATCATAGCATTTGAAGATCTCTCTCCACTGCCTAACAGATGAGCCCACTGGCAAAGGGGGCTGGAGCGGTGGCTCGGCAGTTACGGCGCTTTCCCGGCACGCAGGAGGACGCGAGTTCAAACCCCAGCACCACGTACACGGCGAAGTGTTGGAGCCACAAAAGCCACATGAAAAACTAAATAAAACAAAATGGGATTGAACCAACACTCCACAAAAGAGGACACACTGGCCAACAGCCAGAGAGGATGCTCAGCATCCTCAGTCCTCAGGGAAACGCAGAGCGACAGCCCGCTCCGCTCCCAGGATGCCCACAGGGAATGAGACAGGCAGCGCTGTGCTCAGGCGGATGCAGGCAGGCGGAGCCCCGCACGCGGGTGGCTGGTGAGAAAGTAGCCTGGCAAATCACTGGGGAAAGCCCAGGGATTTACGGTTGAATGACCCGGCTGTCCCACTCCCATTTACCCCAAAGCTAACAGGTTTACACGGAGGCTTGCGCAAGAGGGTTCCGAGCAGCACAAACGGAACGCAAGAAATGAGCCGAGCATTCATGTGGATCTGGAACATTCTCCCAAAGGTCATGTGTTAGAAGTTTGGCCCCCAGACTGGCTCTGCAGGACATGGTGGAACCTCCAGCAAGTGGCCCTGGGGGGAGGCCTTCACTCGGGGCAGGCCATCAAAGGGGACAGTGGGATCCCGGTCCCTGCCTCTTCCTCTTTTTGCATCCTGGCCATGGGGTGAGCAGTTCGCCCTGTCGCGTGCTCCTGCCATGATGCGCGGTCTCAGCCCAGGCCCAAAGGCAGCGGAGCCAGCTGACGGAGCCTGAGACCTTGGAGACCATGCACTGAAGTAACCCTTTCTTAAGAGGCTGATTGCCTTGGGGGTTTGAAACAGCAGCGGGAAGCCACCACGAACGGGCACTGCTCTCCCATGGGCAAGGTGCTGTGGCACGCAGGGAGAGGGTGCAGGGGCGGTGTGGGTCAGCCTGCACAGCTCCATCATGCGGCGGGAGTAAGCCTCGCGATCTCAGGCACAGCCTGAGGGCTGGCACCCTGGCACTGTGGCCTGCAGACCTGGCGCCAGAGATGGAGTGCAGCAGTCTTGCCACATGCGCTGCGGAGCGACTCCCATAACCATTTTACCCTGTATCCATCTCCCAAGTCACGCTGCGCACCTGACACGCGTGCAGCTGAAAACAAGACCCACACAAAACAATCCGTACTGAACGATTTCATTCACGTGGAAGCCCAGAAGAGACCAGAGTCATCTAGGTGACAAAGTAGACACGTCACAGCCCAACCAACTCTGCCCTTTAAACGGGCGCAGTTTACTGCACGCCCTGTTGCCAGCAGGGCTCTGCTTTAACAGCTGCACTGGGGGCACACTTCCCACAGCTTCACAACACGTCGGGTCCGTGAGCCTGTGGGGAAATGGTGCCCACACACACGGCTACTGGCTCAACAGAGTCGCTCGCGCCTCGACCTGGCCTCTCAGGAGCCCTGCGCCTCTACATCACTAAAGGCTGTCATCCATCACCACAGGATTTGCTGCAGGAAACGACGGAACAAGCCGCGAGGGCCTCCGTGGGGAAGCAGCAGAGCAGGGCCCATCCCCTGCGCACCCACTCCTGGGCTGCGGTGGCCCCACACAGCGGGGAGCAGGAGTGGAATCGGCTCACACGGGCTCACTCGCAGGGCTGTCTTTAGTGAAAAAGATGGGGCGAAGCTGCGGCCCGCCGCCTTTCGCTAAAGAAAAAGGAAAAATCCTCAATTTGCAAACACACACACAAAAGCGAAATTGTAAATCAATTAAGATGCCTACATACAGCGGGTGAGTGGGAAGGGAACCGAGGATTCTGAAGAAGTTTCTTCACATAGAATCAAGCATTTTGTGCTGCATTTCAAAAGTTAAGTGAGAGAAAGTACAAGAACAAAAGAAAGAAACTGGGCTTCATCACAAGGAAGACGTTTGTGCTCCAAAGGGCACTTCACAAAGTCAGAATGGAACTGTCCGCTAATCCTGCGTCTGGTGAGGGGTCTCTCTTGAATCTAGAATCTACAAAGACCTTTCAGTTCAATGAGAAAGACTACCTGGTTAAAAAGTGGGTAGGGGCAGTGACCAGATACTTCTCCAAAAGTACATACGGGCTGCTGAGAAACCCAAGAAAAGCTACTGGGACATTGTTGGTCACCAGGCAGATGCAATACAAAACCACAAGAGATACCACCCGATGCCCGCCCGACGGCCACAAGGAAGTCAGATGTAAACAGTGCTGGCAAGCTGTGCACATACTGGACCCGCGTGTGCTGCTGTGGGAGTGCAGAAGCAGCCCGCCCGCCCTGGAAAACTGTCCCCTTTTCCGTCAGTTCATCAAACAATGCAAGAGAGTTGCTCTACAGCCCAACCACCCCAGTCCTAGGTCACTGCCCTGGAGGGGTGAAAACACGTCCACAGCAACATTCCTGGCTCTGAACACACAAGCGAAAGCCTGGAAGCCACCAGAGTCCACCGGCCCACAGGTAAGCAAGACATGGGGACAGCACACAGGGGAACAGGGTTCAGCCCAGCCCTACCTCTGCTGGGCCTTCTCAGTGGCCCCGGATGGCAGCACCGCCTCTGGGTGGCCAAGTGGACGTCACAGAGGAGCTCAGAGGAAACGAAAGCACTGTTAGGGCACGAGGGCGCTACTTGACCGCAGCACCTCCTTCCCCTTAAACAATTCCTCGCATGCAGCCCACGGGGAGCGTCTCTGAAGGCTGTCCCTGGCCCCTGGCGCTCCTGCCCCGTTCCCTACCTCCTATGCTGGTGCTCAGGAAGTGGCCCCAGAACCAAGAGCACACACAGGACGGCACATGTCCCCGGGCGGGTGGCCACCCAGGACTTGTTCTGGCTTCTGTGCTCCCCTCCTACCCAGGTCAGGCCCGAGGGCGACGGCAGGCATTAGTGCAGTTCTGAACGAGGAGGAAGGTGCTTTCTAGCCAGGACATCCCAAGGTGCCAAGCAGAAGGTCTGGCCTGACCCACACTGGCGCATGGCCTCGGGTGTGACGTCCTCTCCAAACAAGACCCGCTGGGAAGGGGCCTTCGTCACCCAGGTTCAGACCCATCTCCGCTGCTGGAGCACACAGCCCGGACCTGCCATGTACACGCAGCTTCTTCATTACAAACGCTGCAATTACCCTGCGAACGGCACAGCTGCATTTTGGTCTGTGTGTTTTAAAAGCATTCATCTGTTAAACGTAGACATTCTAAACACACTGCCGTGTGGGAGAGCAGGTTTGGCGCTGCCAATTTAACTCAGGATGGAGGGATCCGGGCCTCTCCTGAGCACATGCCTGCCTCCTGCCCTGCCCTCCCAGGTGTGCTCTCTGCGGGGGACAGGGAAAGATGTTGGACTGGACTTGCTGTGGACCTCCTGGGCGGGATTCAGTCTACTTGGGGGAAGGATGGAGAACCCTATCTGGGTGGAAAGGGCACACGATAGCCACTCGTCCACCCACTCATGCACCATCCTTCACAGTCCCTGTGCTGGGCAGCCATCACTGAAAGCCTGTGCCAGGGGCCAGAGCCCTCCTCAAACCTCTGGGACAAAATGGTGGGGGGTACTGGCCTCATTTCCTTTTGGGGAGGGGGTATGGTTGACTGTGAGCCCTTGGCACTGCCAGGAGCCAGCTGTGGGGACTGGGGAAGGAAAGAGGAGGGACATCCAGATGTCATTCCAGCAAGACCCAGGGGAAGGCGGCAGAAAGACCAACTCCAGGACTGCTAGGCCAGGAACCCGCGTACAGCCCCAAGGACCGGAGATCTGGGAGATGGCCCATGACGTCCTAGGCTGGGACTAGGGACAGGGAGGATGTGCCCTGACAGGAGAGGTGGGGACGGCAGAGTGCAGGCTGCAGGGGCTGAGCCAGCTGGGAGCCAAGCTGGGGCCACGGCTGGCTCCAGGGTCCCTGCTCAGGCTCTTGATACCCGCAGGAGAAAGGGTGCGTCAACCCTGCAGGTGTCCGTGGCTCTAGCTGTTCTTGGGCCTCTGTGGCCCCTCTGGTGCTGTTCCCATCTGCACTGGGGTCAGCAGGCCACGTTTCTGAGGGAAGTGCGGGCCCCAGGTCACTGACGCCCTCGTTCTGAGCACCCCCAGCTGTTCCCAGCCGGGCTGCAGGAATGAAGGGGGGCTCTGCCTCCTCCTGGACTAACAGCTCTGTGCAGGACCGACGGTGTTTGGAAAGGATGGTCTCTCACAGCAGTGGTGGGTGCCCCAGGTGGCAGGCCTTGGTTAACACGGGGCCAGGCCCCAGGGATGCTGGGTAAAGGCCCAGGTTCTGGCTTCCTGCGGGCAGATTCCCACCTGGAGCACACCACGGAGATGGAGGCAACTCGGGGCTGGCCCTGCCGGCCACTCACGCACGGTAAGCCCAGAGCAGGCCCACATCTGCCAACACGGATGGCACAGGCCTGTTGGTGCCTGCAGATGCCAGGTCCTCGAGTGAGCGAGAGGGAAGAGGGATGACAGACCAGGCGGCAAGAGAGGCCCACAGCCTGCACCCTGCCCCGCTGCCCTCGTCTGTCAGCAGCTGGCCTGGCCTACGCTCACCCCCTACCCACAAGCTGTCCCCTCCTTCAGCGGGACAGAGCGCTTTCTCCCGCCCCCTGTCCTGTGCTGCAGGATCTCACAGGGTCTGGGGAGGGGCGTGGGTTTATTTCGGGGACAAGTTGCAGGCAGGGAACGTGAGGGAGAAGGGTGGCCAGGCTCTGGGCTTGTTTGCTTTCTCCCAAGCTTCAAAACACATTCTTTTAATTAGGTGGTCAGAATGCAGGGTAATTTTCATGGCAATGTACTTTCTTTCCAG
Source organism: Aplodontia rufa (assembly GCA_004027875.1). Classification (NCBI taxonomy): domain Eukaryota; kingdom Metazoa; phylum Chordata; class Mammalia; order Rodentia; family Aplodontiidae; genus Aplodontia; species Aplodontia rufa. Next base: position 43,889 of record PVKS010006770.1, read on the forward strand.
ATATCATTTATATGTTTGGCCCAGATTTGAAACGCAATGGTTATGGAGATGGAGGCCGCACTGGAGGCCGCAGAATGGTTTCCATTATGGGGTTCTGATTTTCACTTCCTTAGAAGACTTAAAAGAGGCAGGCACTTCTATGCTTCTGAGGGCTGTTGGGGTCCCCATCAGAGAGAGGGGCAGAGAGAGGAGGAAATCTGGACGGCCCAGAGCTGCAGGGTGGGAAGAATCAGGATGTGGACATGTAGGGACCTCAACCAGTGGACAAGATCATCTTGAAACCTTAACACCAAGTGCAGGTGACCAACCTGGGGTCTCAGGGCGGGGATGGGAGTCAGTCCTGTGCAGGGAGTTCTCAGGACCCTGCCAGGGGCCATCAACCAAGCTGCCAGAGGTGAAGCGATGGGGAAAGGACCAGACTTTTGATCGAACCGCACTGGAAAAATCAGCTATCTACATGGAGAAAAATGAACCACCACCACACAACGTGCAAAATTGCCTTTTAGTGAATCGTAGGCATATGCGTGAAAGTTAAAACTAACATTTCCCCAAGAGGACAAACGAATCTGTTAAGACTTGGGTGGTAGGCAAAGATCTCCTATGGTACCAAAAACAGGAACCATAATAAAAGAAAAACCAAACTGGCCCTCACTAAAATTCAAAACTTTTTTTTTAAGAGAGAAGGACAGTGAGAGAGACAGAGAAAGAGAGAAACAACTTTATTGAGTTTTTCACATGGCCTTCGTTGCTCGAACGCTTAGTTGTGTACGTGGTGCTGGGGTTTGAACCTGGGTCCTCATGCTTGTCAGGCAAGCGCCGAAACCGCTGAGCCACTGCCCCAGCCCCTAAAATTCAAAACTTTTGTTCTCTCTTAAAAACAACATGAAGAGGGAGTGGAGCGGTGGCTCTGCGGTTACAGCGCTAGTCTGGCATTCACAAAGACGCAGGTTTGAACCCCAGCACTGCATGTACAGTGAAGCATCAGAGCAACAAAAATCACATGAAAAACTAAATAAAATTGATTCTCACTGTCCCTTTCTCTCTTAAAAAAAAAAATGAAGAGACTGAGTCAGGCACCAGGGCGCATGCCTATAATCCCAGCAACTCAGGAGGCTGAGGCCGGAGGATCCCAAGTTTGAGGCCAGCCTGGGCAACTTAGCAAGACCCTGTCTCAAAAAATATTTTAAAAAGGGCTGTGGGTGTGGCTCGTTGGAAGACTGCTTACCTAGCATGGGCAGGGTCCCGGATCAATCACAAATTCACAAGAGAAAGAGGAGGGGGTGAACAGGGCAGCCGAAGACATTGGGAAGACACATGCAACTTCTATCCGACAAGGCTCATGGCCAGAAATCAAAAGAACTTTCAACTGAGCAAAGAGATGCTACCCTGTGAAAACAGGGACAAAAGATACGAAGGGAATGTTGTCAAGGGAGACATACAGGGCTGGAGCGGTGGCTCTGAGATTGGAGCACTTGCCTGGCATGTGTGAGGACCAGGACCTGGGGTCGAACCACGTACACAACGAAGTGTCGGAGCAACGAAGGCCAGATGGAAAAATAAAACTGATATTCTCTCTCTCCCTCTTGCTCTCTTTACAAAGAGGAAGAGGAGGAAGAAAATGACAATGACGATATGCAGATGGCGCCTGTGTGCTTGAAGAGATGTTCAACACGCAATGTCGCATAAGAACTCCAATGTGACCACAGTGAGACACCCACACATCCACTTGTGTGGCTGGAACCCAGAGGCCCTCCAGCTCCAAGAGCTCTCAGACACTGCTGCTGGGACAGCAAGTGGGGCAGCTACTTTCAAAGATGTTCTGGCAGTTTCTTTTGGGGAACAAGGTCTTGCTCTGTTGCCCACGCTGGCCTTGAACTGCTCCACCCAATGATCCTCCTGCCTCAGTCTCCGTCCTGGCTGGGACTACGTGTGCATCACTATGGCCATTTTGACAGTTTCTTTAAAAATCAAACACACACTCACACTTACATCAGATGAGACAGCCATTCCAGTGCGAGGTGAAACGGACACACGTCACACAAAGAGTGACAGAGAGTGGACTTGTGTCTATAAAAGCTCAACTGTGCTTTCAACACAGCCCCCAAATGTCCGTGCACTGGCAGGACACAAAATCCATGTAGAAAAACCAGTAGCTTTTCTATAACAGAGCCACTGAAAAAGAAATCGGGAAAACAATTCCCTTCACAATAGCTTAAAAACAAAAACTAGAAATAAAACTGAGAACGCGCCTAGGAATATGTCTAACCAAAGGGGAGAAAGACCTCTAAAATGAAAATTACAGGGGAAAAAACAAACGGAAGATGACTCTAGAGGATGGGAAGACCTCCCATGATCATGGGCGTCACCCCATGCAATCCCCATCAAAATATCAACGACATTCTTCACAGAACTGAGAAATCAAAAGCCTGGAAATTCACATGGAAGGATAAAAGATCCAGAAGAGCCAAAGCGATTCCGAGAAGGAAAAGCAGTGTTGGGGCATCGCAATATCTGACTGCCGATTATTCTACCAAACTACAGTAACAACGCCTGCACGGCATTCGCATCGACAGGCATGGAGACTCCAGCTCAGAGGAGACGGGACGCAAACCCACGCGGACGCCGCCTTCCCATCACCAAAAACCCCCGGAGAAGAGAGGACTGGCGCTGAGGAAACTGGACCTCTCTCCCCGACCCTGCACAAAAGCCAACTCAAAGTAATCAAAGATCTACGAACTAGACCAGAACCCTGGCAAATGGCAGAGGGAAACACAGGGGCTGGCACTGCAACATACAGGTCCTTCACGAGGACAGGAAACAATACCAGGAATTAATACACGGGAGAGCGGCGATCAGAACAGCCGCTCACAGCCAAGGAGACAGCGAAGGGAGCCACGGAATGGAGAAAATCTCCAGCTCCTCCAAGAGAGGATGGATATCCAGAACACACGAAGAACTGAAAACTCAGAACCGAACACCCCAACAAACCACCAGAATCCAGCCAGGAAGCCAGCAAAGGAACCAGACAGACCATTCTCTCAAGAAGAAATTCAAGGACTGGAGCCGTGGCTCGGTGATAGAGCACTTGCCTGGCACGCGTGAGAACCCAGGTTCAAACCAGCACCACAAACGCAACTAAGTGGAGCAAAGACAAAACCAAACAAAAATCAGATGGAAAAAGTTCAACTCCTCACTCTTTCTCTCTAAAAAAAAAAAAAGAAAAAATTGAAGTGGCCAGCAAATATTTGAAAAAAATGTTCAACATCTTTAGCAATCAGGGAAATGCCAATCAAAACTACACTTTCATTTATGTTACCTCATTCCAGTTAGAATTGCAGCCGTCAAGAATACAAACAAGGGCTGGAGCGGTGGCTTGGCGGTTAGGACGCTTGTTTGGCATGCACAGGGACACGGGTTCAAACCCCAGCACCCACACATACAGCTAAGTGTTAGAGTAACGAAAGCCACGTGAAAAACTCAATAAAAATGGGTTAAAAAACAAAGAATACAAGCAAAAAGTGCTGGAGAGGACGTAGGGGGAAAGGAACACACGACTTTGGTGGCGTGTAAATTAGGACAAACACGACGGAAATCGACGGGGAGGCTCCTTGGACGACCAGACGTTTACTGTAGAGACTGAAAGTCACCATAGCATCGTGACACACACACCCACTCCATAACAGCATAATTCACAAGAGCCAAGGAGTGGAACCAGCTCATGTCCATCGGCTCTCAGGCGGATAAAGAAAGTGTCATAAAGATGAACGAAGTCGCGTCATCTGGAGGAGAACGGGCGGAACTATGAAGACATGTGAAGTGAAATAAGGCAACTTGGAAAGGCAACGGTTGAATTTTTTTCTCTCTAGTGAAAGCTAGAGAGGAAAGAGGATAAGAGGAATCTCATGAAACCCAAAGGGAGACCAGCAGAATTAAAATATAGTGCTTCTTATATAGAGAGAGGGACAGTGAGAGGGAGGAAAGCAGGGAAGAATATCAATTTAATTTAGCTTTTCCTGTGGCTTTCATTGCTCCGATACTTTGCCCTGTACGTGGTGCTGGGGTTTGAACCTGTGTCCTGCACATGCCAGGCAAGCGCCATAACCACTGAGCCACCGCTCCAGCCCGAGACCAGTAGAATGAGGAGGAGATTGGGGTGAGGAAGGAAAGGAGGTTTTGGGGAATGAAACTGATCGAATGGTTATCACAGTGAAGCCCGCTATTACGTCTAATCATAATGCACCGATTAAAACAGGTCCATATGATGGAAAGTAATTACCAAATTCGTACATTAGCGGTGTTTGAAGGAGGGTGTGGAAGGGGACACTAGGACTTGACAAGGCCATGAGGGTGAGGCCTCCATGACAGCGTTGGTGACTTCGCAAGAGGAGGAATTGAGACCCCGGCGGGCTTGCCTGCTCTGCCTCCCTGTTGATGACATCAACACGTTAGAGCGAGGCACAAAGCTCTCACCGGATGCTGGCACCACGCTCTGGGACCTCCCAGCCTCAGAACCATGCACCAACTAAACCTCTATTTTTTTATAAATTAACCGGTCTCAGGTCATCACTGATAGCAACAGAAAATGGGCTAAGACAAACCCCAAGCTAGAAGCAATCCAAATAGTCCTCAGCAGGAGAAAAGAATGATTCATAAAATGGGATGATGTTCAGCAATAGAAAGGGACTCGTGACTGACACATGGATCAATCTCCAAACTACTGTGCCAGGCATAGGAAGTCAGAGAAGAGCACCTGCGGCATGATCCCGTTTATGTGGAACTCTAGAAAGTACCAATCCCACCTGTGCAGACGGAAAGTGATCCCGGCTGCGCGCAGGGCACTGGGAAAGCTAACGGGAAGGCCCCAGGAAGCCATCACCTCTTGCAGTGAGAGCGGCCTTCTGTTTCTCTGTGGGTAACACAGGTGTGGAAGTTGGCCCATGCTCGTAGAAATGTACACTTTCACATTTGTTTTGTTGTATTCACATTCCACTTCAATAAATATGATTTTCAAAACTTTAACAGAGAATGACTTGTAACTAAGAAGGGGAGATTGATATAAATAGGTATTTATAATATGTGCCCAATCAACAAAAACATCATGAGAAGCCCTGTTCTTTCCAAAACAGGGAAGAAGGCAGAGGGTGGGCAGTCTTGACGCAGGGTCCCATCTCACCCAATAAGAACAAGAGCAGCTCCCCAGCCATTCCACGGAGCAGTCGGATTTCCCCGCTATTTGAAGCAGGAAAGAACCACGGCGCACTATGGTTTTCTGGTGTCCCTACTCAGCTGAGTGGCACCCCTTCTCTCCCTCAACAGTTTCCTGTAGCCACCAATCAACACCAGGTGGATTAGGAGCTCTGTCACTGAGGCCAGACTTCTGGGATTTGTGTTGCACTCCGCCACTTACTAGCTGTGTGACCTTGGGCAACTCACTCGATCTCTCTGTGCCTATGTTTTGGTCAGCTGAACAAGGAAAGTCAAAAATGGCATCTCTGTTCATGGTTCTGACGATTAAATTGCCAAGCACTATGCTAGGCTCTGGCTTTCAGCAGTGATTGGGACAGATGTGATTCCAGGCAGTCCCACTTGCAGGAATCCCATGATCTACTGGAGGTGATAAGAGACCAACACAACACATAACCCATCCACCCAAGCAGAGAGCTGCATCTCAGGATCATGAAGGAAAGCAGACCCGCTTGAGAGGCAGGGATCTAGCAAGGGATCTGGGGCGAAGCCTCTGGGGAGGGAGCCGGCCTGCCCAGGGCGGGGGAGTGGCTCTGTGGAGAGAAGGCAGCAGGTGGGGGCTGAGCACAGAGCAGGGGGCAGGGGCAGGGCGAGTTCCCAGCCTGCAGTCACAGGGTCCATGGTGAGGACTCCAGGTTTATTCTAAGCTACGGGATCAACAGACGGCGGAGGGGAGCGTATGCGAATCTGAACATATTTTGGATGCAGACTCAACAGGCTGATCGTAAATAAGATCAGAATCCTAAAATTTCAGATCTGGAAATGATCTTAAGCTGGCAATCCATCCACCTCCCCTGCCACACACACACACAGAAGGGGAGACTGATGCCCAGAGCAGGTCCGCTTCCTGAGTGAGGTCAGCTGGGGAGCTAGGCCTCGCCCTCTCGCTGACCAGGGTGGTCCTCGCCTGTCCTGCCCTAGGCCAGGCCTGCAGATCCCAAGGGGAGAGGGTCAGCTCTCCTTGGACAACCCCCTTTCCGAATGCACTCACGGGAGCCCTGACTTTGAAAACAGACGGTGGTGACCTTCACGGACACAAACATCTCCCCGAGGTGGCATCAAACTCTGCTTTGCTTGGGAAATGGAAGTTTGGCTTTCTCCAAATCCTGCAGTCCCAGGGCAAGAGCCTGGGAAGGTGCAGCCCTGACCCCAGGTCCAGGCTCCAACCCAGGACCAAACCCAGCAGTCAAGGAGAAGCTGCTGGGGCAGGATGCTTGCAAGTGGGGCCGAGGCTCCCAGGTGTCTTTCCCTCCCAGGCTGGTGGCGCCTTTTCCTGAGCCCAGGTGGGTGGGCAGACTACGTGGACCAGCCCCAGAATGGTTATTCTCATTAAAAGCAGTCCTTCAAGACAATCTTGGCCATCCAATGTGTCCCTAATGAGCTACTGGAGCCCACTGGACGCCTCTCAGTTTTTGTCCTATGTTGCTCCCTGGGCCCCGGGCAGTCCTCCCAAATTTCTAACACCCATGGCTCTAGGTTGTGTGGCTCTGCTATGCAGCCTGGTGTCTGGCTTGGTGGGAGCCAACCCCTCTCCCACACAGAACCATTCTTTTCCTGCTGGATGAAGCTCCATGGTTCATTCCCCTTGCACCTGCACCCTCCGCCCCATCGCCTTGGGATCTATAGAAATTATTATTTTTGAAAGGTAAGGGCTAGGCTGGAGCAGCAGCTCAGCGGTTACAGGGCTTGCCTGGCATGCATGAGGACGCAGGTTCAAACCCCAGCACCACATACACAACAGCGTCAGAGCAACGAAAGCCACGTGAGAAACTAAAGAAAACTGATTTTTTCTCCATCTCTCTCATTATCCCTCTCTCTTAAAAAAAAAAAAAAAAAAGACAAGGGCTAATGTTTTAACTACTACATCCAGGGGGCCAGGCTAACAGGAATCCAGGGCGGTTCTCAGGTGCTCTGGAATGCGTCAGAAAGCCACGAACTGAGAACAGCTCTCCTAAGAGGCCAAGCACAGGGCACCTCTTCCCAGGCTCACCCAGCTTTGGACCAAGGAGGCTGGCCCTGCATATGCCAGAAGAGGGAGGGCCAAACCCTTCTCAGAGGGACCTCCACTTCCAACATCAGATCCACGAAGAGCCCGATCCTCACGGAGGGTTTACACCGTCACCTCAGTCCACTGACCCAAATGCCCCGGGCAGAGGCCATCACCCTGCCTCAACCAACCTGACAGGGAGCCAGCTCGAGACTGCCTGGTCTTTATGCTCGCTGTGCAGACGCAGCTCGACTGCCCTGGCAAGGGCCAACGCTGGAGACCGAGAATCAAAGAAGCAGGGCTCCACCTTAGGGACCCTGAGAGTCAGCTAGGTGCCACTGGGGGAAAAATGAATCACACAAGAAGGTCCTTTCGCTCTGCAAGTCTTCAGCCCAACCAGAGGATACAAGATAATGCAGGCAGGATGTCCATGGGTGGGCACAGGGAGTGGCCTGAGCTGCAGGGGACTGAGGGCTCTCAGCTACGATTCTGCAGAGAATGCCTGATCTAAGCCCCGAAGGATGGAACCTTCCAGCAGAAATGCTAACCAGGCCTCTAGAGAGGCCTCCAAATAGGACATCTAGGAGGAGGTAACACACATGGGGACGGAAGGAAGGGACCAGGGGCAGAGTTGGGACAAGAATGTGCAATATAGGAACTGAATGCCAGCTCAATGAAGGTAAAGGTGGAGAAGCTTCTGGGGTGCGGGCTGGGCCTGCCTGAGCCCAAGACAGGGAGCTGCATCTGGGTTGAGCCCCGGAAGAGCTGCTGTGCCGAGCTGACCATCCCAGGTGTGGAAGGAAAGCTCTGGGGTCCCAAGGTGGAGAAACACCAAGTGGTCAACAGGCCCAAAGGCCCAGCCAGCAGGCAGCAGCGTCCCAGTGCGGCCTAAATGACATCTGCTTAAGAGGGGATGAGCCAGTGGATGTGATAGGGCCACTAAATATCTGTGACATGTCCTGCTAAGAGGGAGGCAGGGCAAGTGGCCCCTGCCTGGTGGATGTGGTCACCCAGCATGAGGGTAAGTCTTGCAGGAAGGGCTCTGGGGCCCTCCACACTGTCTGGGCCGTGGAAGCTGCCTTGGAAGCCCCTAGCCCACGGGGTGACACAGGACTTGCATGTGAGCAGGCCCGAGGCTGGGGGCCTCGGTTCCAAGAGCGACAGCGTCCTGCAGCCACACTGACAACGATCTTCTTTACCTTGGCAGCCTTGTGCCCAGGCCTAAACCCAGAGCCTCACTCATAGGGCATCTGCTGCCACACAGAACCAGCACGGCCCGCCTGGCAGCCGCAGGGCCCCGTGTTAAGCTCTGGAAGCTTTTCACTAGAGTTGCTGGAGTGTCACGTTCCTGCCCTGCTGAGACTGAACACCTCGGCAGGTGAAGGCTAGAGCCAGGGCCCAGTGGCCCAGCCCTGCCTGGGGAAAGGGAGCCCGGGGCGGCTCCTCCAGCCAGTACTTTTCCAGCCAGAAGGGCCAAGGTGCCGACTTCCTCTGCTTGGCTGAGCATTTCTGAGGGTGGAAACTCAGACCTCAAGATGATTACCCAGTTTTTAAAATCAGCCATGACTTGAAAGTGTGTATATTTGTAGGAGTGAAAAAACAAAAGCTAGTTATTTCCCTTGACAAATATTTTTTATATAAACAGACCAGTTCTCTGCTTCCAGTTTCTATCATTTTCCTTTTTCTTTGTTAAATTCATAAACAACAGATCCTGAGTTCAGAAGGCTGCATTTTGGTTGGGGGTGGGGAGCAACTGTGGCTTCAAAAAATAATGTTTTTTTCTTTTCTTTTAAGAGAGAGAGGGATAGTGAGAGAAAAAAAGAGACTCAATTTTATTTAGTTTTTCACGTGGTTTTCATTGCTCCAATACTTCGTTGTGAACGTGGTGCTGGGATTTGAACTCGTGTCCTTGCGCGTGCCAGGCAAGCACCATAACCAGTGAGCCACTGCTCCAGCCCCCAAAAATAACATCTTTTAAGAATCGGCTCTGTGGATTTCCTCCCATCCCATTCTAACACCTCAGAAAGCAGCTGCTCACACCAGTGTTCAGTCATCACGGCAAGAAGCCCTCTGCTTTCTGGTATGCCCGCGACGAGTGACTTTATCCAGAGTGGGCTTTTCTCAGTGGTCCCAACTGCCCGGAGAGGAAGGTGAACAGCCCTGAGCCCAAATGGGAGAACAACAGAAAACAAGAGCTGCTCTTTAAAAATCACACTTAAAAGGCACTTTATTTTTCTCCAGAAATGATTGCAAGCTGGACTGGGAAGAAAAATCACCGCAGAAGAGGTTTGCAGTATAAACAACCACTGAGAGGTCATTTTCCTTGGCACAGGCCTTGCTGAGTTTAAATGAACACTCTCGACGATGATGAAAGGGAGCCGGAAAAGAGGGCTGGGGGTAAACAGCTTCACCACCCCAAAAAAGCTCCAGCCAAAGCCTCTCAAGCCCCTGGGGGTCTGCAGAGCCAGGGGGGGCAGCAGGGCACCGCAGTCGCTGCTCCTGCGCTGCCCACGGCTCCCTTCCAGGCTGCCGCTGCCTCTGGTCCCTTCCTCCAGCCACTCCCTCTCAGGCCTGGCCTGCTCCTCTCCAGGTTAGCACCCGAGAACCTAATGTGTACGCGGGGTGCTAACCCTGGGTGGGGTGCGGGTGAACAAGGACGAATGAACAAGCCCAGCACCCTGAATGCTGACTGTATGCTGAGCACTGCTCTGACCACCACGCTGTGCACACCCCCTAGATCCTTCCACCCTCTCTCCTTATCGCTATCCGATGCCATCGCTCCCTGCAGCTCCAGCTCCTCCCTTAGACTCCGCTCTCTGTCAGTCCTTCCTCCCCTGTTTGGGCCCAGCACTGAGGTTTCAGCATTGCGGATAACACTTTTGGCTCCTACACATCACAGGCGGTGCCTTAGCTTTGGGTCGGCGTGTCTCACAGGGTGCTTAGCACCAACGCACACTCAGTGAATCCCAAGTCCTGCAGAAAGCAATAACTCACGCTCACAGACGCTTGCGGAATGAGTGGATGAAACAATGAGCCTGCTCGCGCAGCTCCGAAGCTTGGGATGTCGGTTTCTTCTTCTGCTTTGAACCTCGAGCACTTGTGCAGGGCAAGCAAGCTGGCCCTGCAGTGGCCGTCAACCCTCACAGCATCTGGGGAGGCGGGTCAGACTAGGTGGCCGCTTGGCCACGGTGCTACCCAACCTTTAGTCTCTAAGTCTAGGTGAGCGATCGCTTTCTCAGGGACGAGTCTGGGGAAGATTACAGAAAACAGTACCATGCAAGGGCACTGGACAACGCCTGGTACGCAGTAAGCACTCAGTGGACGTCACCTGTCGTGGTCATCATTAGACTGTTTCACGCTGGGCTGTCAGGACAGAGGCGGGAAAATCAACACACACATTTAGATCACCCAGTTATTCCTTGGGTTTGCAAAGTTACAAACATGTAAGTCCCTCAGTGCCAGCTGGTAGTGGACTGGTGCATGGGGCAGACCTCTGAGGAAGGGGCTCTGCCTGCCTCACCACACTCCTCCTCCCTTTCTCCAGCAGCCCTGACTTCTGAGGGGGCACCCTGCACAGTCCCCAGAGCACCCTCCTTGGGCAGGAAAATCAGGTTTCAGTTTCCACTCTGCAATCCACTAGTTGAGCACACCAGGCACCTTCCTGTGAACAGCCCCGGGCCGTGCGGCTCGGTCAACTCCACAGTCCTACCTGGAGGTGACATTCAACCAGGGCCCTGGGGCCAGAGGCAGTCCTCATTTTCAAGAGTAAAACCAGTGCAAAGATGGACTGGAGCAGTGGCTCGGCGGTGACGGTGCTTACCTGGCATGCACAAGGACCTGGGTTCGAACCCCAGCACCCTGAAGTGTTGGAGCAATGAAGGTCACAAGAAAAGCTAAATAAAACTGATTCATTCTCTCTCTCTCCCTCCCTCTTTAAAAACAAACAAGAACAACAAAAACCAGCACAAAGAATTGTTTACTATAACAAAGGGAGGAAGATCCTGGCTGAGTGGAGGCTCCGACTGGGGAGAGCAGAGCTTCAGAAGCGAATTTCATGCCAACGTCCAGGCTGGGTGGAGGTTGGCAAGAATTTCAGTTTTTCTTCACATTTCTCCTTCAACTGAGGTAAACCCTGACTTCCTAATTCAGCATCCAAGTTTCTTGAAAACCAAGGAAAGGAGGTCTAGAAGCTACTTCTGCACAAGACACAACTCAGGGGGATCACCGTGACCCTTTAAATTAAAAAAGCCACACTTCCTGAAGTTAACCACACAGCACAGGCGCGGAGGGCCTGTGCACACAGGAGAGGAAGGCGTGCTGCTGCGTGCAGGCCTTGATCCTTCTGGACAGCGCAGTAACTGTTCAGAGCCAGAGTTTGTTCAGTCCTGTCTGCCAGGTGGGAAGGGCAGGATAACACATTAACCCACCCACCCCCAGCTGACAGCCTCACAAAAGCCCTGGACACACCTGCTCCAGGGAAACACCCCTCCCAGCCGCACACAGGCACACTTTCCCATCTAGGAGGGGAAGTAAGAAAGGCTGCATCTGGGCTCCTCCTCCCTCATCAGGGAAGCAGAGTGAAGCTAGGATAAGAGGACCTAGGAGCTAAGGACACAGACAAAATGCCTGATGGTCACAGAGCCTCCTCAGACTCCCTGGGGTCAAAAATCAAACTCTCTTATCCCTTCTTATCTCCACCAAGAGGATGTGGGAGGTGCCCTCTGCCAGATAGCCCACTAACGCTGAGACCCTGTCACCACCAGGAAGGTCCCAGGTCAACACCAAGAAAATAGGGGGTTCCCCATTTTTAAGGCTCTGGAATTCAAACACCAGGTGGATGTGGGACAAACTCTACCCAGGTTTATGTTGGTAATGATAAGATCATACGCTTACAAGTATTTAGCAATCTCCCTTGACCCAGTCTAGGAGATGCACAATATGATGCTGCCAGTGATGTCCCATGAGCTGCTGGGAATACAAATTCTTTATGATGGTATGAAATAGTTACCCCGGGACAGGCAGAATCAAATGACACCATCTCAGAAATACAGGAATGATTCAACATGACAAAAAGAAAATCTCGTAATTTAACATACCACACTAACAGTTTTTATAAAAAGATAGAATCTTTGAAATTCTCAGTAAACAGAGGAAAAGTTTAACGTTCACTCATAATTTTAACAAGACACAAAATCTATAACAAAAGGGAGAAGCTTTCTTAATGAAACCTACAGCATATAAATGGTAAATGGTAAAACTTCAGACACATCCTAGTGAAGGCTGGCACAGTTCAGGGCATCTGCTATTAGTGGATCAAGTCAGCAACACTTCAGTAGCTTTAGCCAATGTAATAAGACAAGAAAAAGAAATGAGGCTTACAGAAAAGAACACAAATTATTGCTATTTGCAGAAGATAAGACTGTCAAATCTGACAGGGTTTTCAGAAAAACTATAAAAATAAAATGGTCAAGAACACTGTTGGATATATAATCAATATACAAAAGTCTATCTGAAAAAATACACAATCAGAAGCAAGATGAACAATGGATTGTTTTTAGGTTAGCAACTTTCTTTAAAAGCATAGAATTCTATTCTGGCAAAGTTCTTGAAGATGGTTATAGATCAAGCTTACGGAATCTCATATTTTGCCTGTGAATTTGGGAGACAGAACAGCAGTAATCACATTTCTGTTAGCACAACATTTTGCAATTTACTAAGTCTAGTCACCTATAACTGTAACATCTTAGACCCCAAAGTAATCCAGAGAGGGACAGAATCTCTTATCACATGCATGAGAAAAGAAAGGCTACAGAACTTTCTTCTGTATGTGCTGATGGTCTTCTGAATCCAAAATGGCTGCAACTATAAAGCAATTCTGAATGCATAAAGATGCCAAATCAATCAATCACCTGACAACCATCTAAGAGCAAGGTAGCAAAACCAAACCAAACCAAACCAGAACGAAACCCTGAAATGATCTGCTACGAATCTCATGAGTACAGTTGACCACTCAGGCTACCGCTTCTCAGGAAAGAACTAATGTGAGATTTGAGCAGACAAATAAATGCTCTTAAATTGCAAAGAGAGTTCTGAAGCAGTGAGGGAATATCAGGATACATGGGGCGTGTGCCTGTGGTATCTGCTGAGAAAGGGTCGCGAGAAGACGGGATAGCGGTGGGTCTGCTGTAGACCTGGCCTGCCCGGCACTCAGTAGCGCATTACAAACACACTGTCCATTCTCCACTGGATTCCTCTGCTTCCCTGAGGAACTTGTAGCAGCTGCCTCCACTCTGTATGGTACGTCTGTTTTTCTGTAATATGCTGCATTTGAAGCAAGAGCCCACAATGGGTGTCCCCTGTGTTGCCTGCAGTGAAATGGGGCTTCGCTGCTGGTGGCCAGAGGGCATCCTCTGGGCTTCAAAGGCACAGTTCAGCTCTCAGGGGAGCCTGTCAGGCAGTCAGAGGAAGGGCCACACAGAACAGGGGATGGAGTGGGGGCTCCTCAGAGGAGAAGTCCGTGAGAGGAAAAGAGAATGCTGCCAGCTGCTTCTGAACTGAGACTTCTGAAAGCTGTGCGTCTGCTTTGGCCTGGGGCTGCATACTGGAAATGATAAAAGCAGCCCTTTCAGCTCGACTTTAAGTCACAGAGCTCCCACAGCTAGTGTCAACACGCACAGTGCTGTGGTCCTAGAAAAGAAAGAGGGCTGGCACCAGTGGAAGCAGAGGACTGTGGATCCCACCCAGGCTCCTTCTCCCTGTCCCTGGCCATGACTAGGGTGTCTCTGCTTCCCTCTTTCCTAGTTTTTCCGTGTTAGCTGGATTTAGCAACTGCTGTCTTGGCTGTAATCAGAGATCAAGTGTGTTTCCAGAGCTGACGTTGTAAAACCTTTGTTTCTTGCTCAGTGCCAATATCTCCAGAGCACTTCCTTTAGAGTATGTGAAAGGAAATCAGCACCAGAGCACCCCTGTAAATCAAGTCACAGTGAAACCCTGGCCCTCCCAGAGGCGAATCAACGCTTAGGGCTCCCTGAGGGGTGGCAGTACAGACCGGCCCAGGACGCTGAATGGAACACCCCTGCCCAGGGAAGAATGACTCATCCCTGCATAGGGTCAAAGTGAAAAACAACCTCCCCCTTCCACTCCCTGGGCCTGGAGACAGGCTGGAGGGGAGGAGGCAGCTCCCATGAGGTGGGTCACCAAGATGGAGCGGGGACAGACTCCCACCCAGGGTTCTATGAAGATCATCCTAAAGGAACTGAACATTCCCTCTTCTCACCACCTGCCACAAGGAGAGACAGAAAGGTACTGACTTTAGTTGATGGGACAAACATTTGCAAAACAATCATCAGGACTTCATGTTAGCCTGACCTGAGGGATTCTCAGGAAGGAAGGCTTGGACCGCATCCCCAGGACTCAAGGGAGCATTTCCTACTCCATCCACATGTACCACGCAAGACGCTAGCTCATCAGCCCCGGAAAAGTCTACAAGGCATCCGCGCACTCACTTTGCGATGAAGAGAGTAGAAGAGCAGGAGGCTTGAGGCCCTGTGGCTGGCAGGTGGCAGGCTGGGGCTCTCGGCCTCAGACCTGTTTCATTCCAGATCCGGAATGTCCGTCTGTGAACCGGGGCCTTCGAACACCAAACGCAAACAGCCTGCCTGTTCACGGTCTGCACTCAGCCACAGGCTCCAGGCAGCCCAGGCCTGGAGCAGGGGACACACAGGGAGTATTCAACAGGCTGCTCAGAAGGCTGCGGTTTGCCTGAATCGATTATTCACAGTCATATGGAACTGCCCACTAAAAAGCTTTTAACGTGGTGCATCATCATATAAATGAACATTAGAAGCTGAGTTTAAGTTCCGTGAATAACAAGTGCATCGCCTTGGGGCAGACTCCCATGCTAAGCCCTTCCCAGCTCCACACAGCTTCTCCCAGCCCCTGGTGGCTCTCTCAGCCACCTGGCAGAACTGTGAACCTCAGGAGGCTCATCCGGCTGTCTGACTGATTAATAAATCATGAGCATATTCAGGGATTCCCCAGGGTCTCCCTCCAAGCCCAGGGGCGCCATCCAGGTTACTTTAGTTTCAAGAAAGGAGTGAGGCACCAGTGGGGTGGAGGAGGCGCTCCAAAACTACAGCGCTCTGACTTTAGGACGTCAGAGCTCCGCACACTCCAAGGAGATCTGCTGGTCTCTGCTACGGTGACTTAGCCCTTCCACAGGAAGATTCCAGATGGAAGACAAGACACATGCAGGTGGATGGACCTGAGATGCGGGACCAAGGGCAGATCTGAAGCCAGGCCCCCCACTCATTAGCTAATGACCCAGGGGCAAGACACGCAAATTCTCTGTCCGTCAGTCAGCATCCCTCTCTATGGGATGAGGATAAGACTGGTGGCCACCCTGCAGGATAATGGTGAAGATCCCTGACCAAGGATTTCGTATACTACCAGTGTTTGAAGACTCTTTTTTTTTTTTTTTTAAAGAGAGAGGGACAGTGAGAGAGACAGAGAAAGAGAGAAACAACTTTATTTAGTTTTCACATGGCCTTAGTTGCTCCAACACTCAGCTGTGTACGTGGTGCTGGAATTTGAACCCTGGTCCTTGTGCTTGCCAGGCAAACGCCGAAACCGCTGAGCCACTGCTCCAGCCCCTGAAGACTCCTTTCCACAAATTAACAGTCAACCCTGGATCCAGAACCAGCCAGGTCTGAGGGCGAGCCCTAGCCTGCCACCCGCCAGCCATGCAGCCTCGAGTGTCTCGAGTGTCTGTCTCGCTGGTCTTCTCTCCTCAGTGTTTGAGGGAGAGAGAGACAGAATCAATTTTTATTGAGTTTTCACATGCTTTCGTTGCTGACACTTAGCATGGGTGCTGGGGTTTGAACCCATGTACTCGCGCATGCTCGGCAAGTGCCGTAACGGCTCCAGCCCATGTTTCTTCATCTACAAAAAAGATACACTGATTCTGACAGGGCTCTCATCTACTTTGTCAGCAGCAGCAATCTAGAGCTGCCAAATATATGCAGGATTCCCCCAAAGCTTCCTCAGATGGCCTCAGGCCCTTGAGCCTGCTGTAAGCCCAGCGGCACAGGAGAAAGGGGCCACATGGGTGCGACATCTAAGGTCCCCATCGTGCCTCATTCAGCCTGCTCTTCCTGGACCTGCCTCTTCCCACATGTGTCCATAATCTCTGAGGTGGATGAACCGTTCTCTGTGACACTTGACTTAGCCGCCCTTCCCTGTGCAGGTCCAGCCACAGCCTGGTTTCCTGGTCAATATCTAGTGTGTAGATGGTTGCCTCGGGCATCCTCCCACCTCCCCATTACTAATGGCCACTGGCTTCCACTCAGCCACCTGCCAGCTCGTGCTGCAGCTCTGGGGGGACTGCCTCCAGCAGTGCTTGCCACTGTGAAAGTCGCAGAAAGGAAAACTGGAAAGCCAGCCCTCTGCCCTGTGTCCTGGAGCAAGAGTCCCCTTAGGCAAACAGGCCACCTCCTCTGTGGGAGCCTGTGGAGCCTGCGGAGCCTGCAAACTGAAGCCTCCAGAAGAGGGCTCAGCCAACTCCCCCTGAATCACCAGGACGAGTGTGGGGAGAACCGAGGTAGAAAAGCAAGCAGGTCCCTACCCGAAGCTGACTCTTCAAATCATTGTCACAAGAAAAAAAATCACTTCCCGAACACGTGACTGGATACCCACAAGCCGAGGCCCAGACCCACAGAATAATGCTCCTGAGCAGGTTTGTCAGGCAGCAGGGACAGGCACTGCCAGGTGACAGGGCTGTGTGCGGAGGCCCCACTTTCCCCACTGGCTTCTAGTTAGTTGCAGGCCAGTCCCTCTGCTGTCCGTGAGCAGCCCCAGGGCTGGGAAGAACCCATGCTCACTGTCCCGGCCCAGTGTTCCGTGCCTGGTTCGGCAGTCACTATAGGAGTCAGATTAGCTACTGGGTAGCAAGGCCCTACTGCCAAGCTGTAAGCCAAAAGCTTTATACGGATTATGGCTCTTTAACCCTCGCTGAGGGAAGCAGACGGATCAACTCTACTTGCTTACTGAATGAATAAACAGAAGAAAGATAGGGGCATTTTAGAGATTCTGTCTACCACGATACTGCCGTGGAAGGGACTCTTTGTTGGGGGGCTACAGGGGCATGGCACATGCTAGGCTCTGCCAGTGAGCTACACCCCAGCCCCTGGAAAGGGAATTTGAAGGAAGGGGTCACCCGATTGTAGCAGAGCATATTGAGCATGGGGGTGGGGTCTGACTGAACTGGGTTCCAATCTCAGCTCCACCACTCTGCAGCTGTGGGACTCTGGGGAAGTTTACTAAATTCGTCTAAGCCTGATTCCCTGTCTTCCAAGAGTCTTGTGACGATTAAATGAGTTTCTGTGCAAAAGTCTGCAGTGCTGGGGCTGGAGCCATGGCTCAGCGGTTTTGGTGCTTGCCTGGCCAACACGAGGACCTGTGTTCAAACCCCAGCACACGTACACAACTAAGTGTTGGAGCAACGAAGGCCATGTGAAAAACTAAATAAAGTTGTTTCTTTCTTTCTGTCTCTCTCACTGTCCCTCTATCTTAAAAAAAAAAAAAAGTCTGCGGTGCACCCCCTCCACCCGAGTGCTGGAAAAGGTCTTCTTCTCTCCTCCCCTTACTGCAAGACCAGTCCAGCCTCGAACGACAGGAACGGGCCTCAAAGTTCAAACTTATTCCACTGCCTTAATACCTGCAAGTGGGGAGGGAAGGAAAAAGGAAACATGGCTTGAGTTAAACAGAAGAGGCTTCAGGTCGTATAAAAACTCCTGACTGGTTTCAGCAATGACAGCTTGGACCTGTCTTGCCTCTGTGAACTGAGAAGGGACTTGGCCACCACTGCTCCTCCAGTCCAGCCTAAGAACAGCCTCAGAACAAAATCTGAGTAAGAGTCACTATCCAGACAATTCCCACCAAGAAAACAGTGTCTGAAATAATGGCCTTTATCTCTTTACCTCCTCGCCATTAAAATGGAAATCCAACAGTACCTGGGGTCCTCATGTAGCACATGACAGGTATTAGTCTGTTTTAGTATCAGGAAACTTGTGGCTGTAAACATGAGACTTTATTACCTTCCACATTTTTTTTTTTTTAAGATAAAATCAGAGCTTCAGAGCCTGCACTATTTTCAAATAAGAGCAACTCACTCTCTGGTGAGGGAATTCAGGGGATTTGCACTCTGGGAAATTGGGCAAACTATAGTTTTAAAATTAAAATTTGGAGTAAAAACGTTTGAAACTCAATAAGGGATAGTGTTACACTCTGTTTATTTATAAAAGCAGTGTTTTTTAAAAATCTTGATGAAAAGTTGTATTAGACTCAAATTGCAGAGCCAGGAAGAAAGATCATGAGGATAGGTCTTTCTCCTTCGTTTGCCAGAGGAGAACTTGGAGTCAAGAGAAACTGAGACTTTTCCTATTGTTTATCATTTAAATTCAATCCCTTGAGGAACAACTGGTAAGGTCTGATGAAACCAGTTCTCCTGATTAACTACTCTGGCTTTCGGGCACATGTCAAGTTTTTCCCTATGTGTTTCAAGTACTGATCCTGTTTGGGCATGGGCCGCTTTGAGGATGTGAAGGCTGTCAAATGTTTATTCTAGAACACAACAGTTCCCAGATGTCCAGCTACATCCATGCTTTTCAAAGTCTGATGAAGCAAAGGAAGGAGCAGCTGATGGGGCTCAGCCCCTTGACCTCAGCCTTCCTAGCCTCACAGCATGGTTCTAATCGACCCTCTAGCTTTATATCCTACTCCTCCCTCCCCAGAGACCCTGCTCCTCCAGCCTTATGTGAACCAGAACCCCGGGAGGCACCCCAGTCCCATCCCTCTCCCCGCACCCGTGCCACCAATCTCCCGGGCTACGACTCTAACTTCTCCTGCCCATTTCTCCTGGTCTCCTCTGCCAGACCACTGCTGTCCCTAACCCGATCATCTGGTTGGTCCTCCACCCTGGGGCCATTTTTCTTTCTTCTTTTCGTGGGGGGGGTGAGGTAGGGTTGGTGCTGGGGACAGAACCAGGACCTCAAGCGTGCTAAGCACATGATCTACCCTTGAGTAACACCCCCCTCGACTCCCTACAGCCACACTTTTGAAGCAGGACTCTGTTCTCCTCTTGGCTCTCGAAGTCAAGTCTGTGCTTCACGCAGCAGGCAGAGCCTGGTGTGGGCCGGGCCCAGCCCTGCCTGTGCCCCAGCACCTCCACCACCCCCCAGGGCTCTGTGAGCAGCTTTCAAGCTGCAGATGTTCTCTTCCTCTCTCTTGTCTCTGGGCCTTGCTCCATATGCTGTTTCTGTGGACTAGAATGCCCTTCCTACTTTCTTTCTTTCCTACTGCAGCTTAGATGTGCCTCTTCCTCTGGCAAAGTCCTCCAGGGAGTCAGGCCCCACTCTGGCTTCCTCTAGGCAAAGAGGAAGAACCTGGACTCCTCCCTCTCAGGGGGCCTCCCCAGCTAGACCAGAGATCCATGAGGACAGGGACCAGGCTTAGCTTTGCTTTTTAATTCACTGCCCTAAAAATGGCCTCTTCTCTGCATGTTCATCCCTTCCTCCCCACTTACCCTGGCAACCCCTGATCTTTTCACTGTCTCATTAATTTGGCCTCTTCTAGAACGTCATGTGGTTGGAATTATACATCATGTAACCTTTCTGGATTGGTTTCCTGTACTCAGCAATATGCCTCTCAGATTTCTATCTCTTCATGGCTTGATAGCTCACGTTTCTACACAATCACGTTCCACTGTCTGGATCACCACAGTTTACGCATTCACCTCCTGAGTGCTTGCTCGCTCATTCATTCATTCACGCTGAGGACTGCACCCAGGGCCTTGTGCGAGCTAACGCACGCTCTACCACTGACTCACACCCCAGGACCCCCGAAGGACACCTTCTTGTTTGCTTCCAGATTCGGGCAATTTCATTAAGCACAAAGTGCAGGTTTTTATGTGGACAGAAGTTTTTAAACTCATTCAGGTAAATCCCAAGGTATGCGACCGCAGGACTGCCTGGTAAGGGCAGGTTTGCTGTGGTAGGAAGGTGTCCGACCCGCTCTGCATTCCTGCCAGCAGCGCATGAGGGTTCCTGTGGCCCACCCCCTCGTGAGCACCTGGTGGTGCCCATGCTGGATTTTGGTCTTCTAAGAGGTGCGCAGTGGTGTCTCATTGTTGCTTTAATTTGCTGTTCCTGATGACATGGGAGGTTGGTCTCCCTGTTGGGTGACATTTTCTTTGGTGAGCGGGGAGGTATTCTTCCCGTATCAGGGTCCCCAGCCCTTAACCCAGTGGCTGGCAGAGTCAGCGCTCACAAACATTAGCTAAGGAACTGTGTCCTGTCTTTAAGAATAAACAGGAGACGCAGAGAGCGAGTGGGAGTGCTTCCTCTTCCTGCCTTCCTGGCTGCTCTGCCCTCCACAATCTCACTGCGCAAGCCAGCAAGTGGCTCAGGCTTCCCACAGCCAGCAGCGCTTTCCTCTCAGCTTCTCCTGCGGTAGGAACCACAGCAAGCCACGCAAGAGATTTTACTGTCTCATCCCCCATTAAAGTGTAAGCCCTTTGAATTAAAGGGCCCACTGTATACACCTAAAAATATTTTAAAAAATTTACATGTGGGGGGCTGGAGCGGTGGCTCAGTGGTTACAGTGTTTGCCAGGCATGCGCAAGGACAAGGGTTCGAACCCCAGCACCATGTATACAATGAAGTGTTGAAGTAACAAAAGCCATATGAAAAACTAAATAAAACTGATTCTTTCTCTGTCCCTCTCTTTAAAAAACAAAAAATTTACATGTGATGAAACTGACCTGGGGTGCTTGAACTTTTGTGTGTGTCCATGAGTCTCAGAGGCACACGTGTGCATAAATACACACACAGCCTGTGCTCACACACTTTCCAATCTCCCACGGCCCCTGGGACAGCGTATGCAAATACAGTTAAGACAGTGAGCAAGATCGCCTGAACACCGGAGCTGATGCTTGAGGGTGCGCCTTTTCCCCTTACAAAGGAAGTGCAGTTAATGCCACACCCTCTCGACCAGGTACACCTGGCTGGCTCTGTGGTTTGGAGCATTCTTCTCTCTCCTTCATGGGCTGGCACCCAGACCAAACGCTCCACTTACGCTACGCTCCCCTCTCGGTCCTCTTTGTGACAAACGAACACGCCCCAATCACCCACGATGCTAATGCCATCTTTTCCACAGGATCACGGCTCTGCACGGGAACCGAGTCTTTCATTGCTAATGCTTGGGGCCAGCGACACGGTGTGCTGGGGCTCTATCACCTTTCAGCTGCACCAAGGTGCTTAAAAGCAGAATTGATTTCATCGTGGTGTTTATCTCATGCCAGTGACAAGGAAAGAGAGACAGAAACGCAGTCATGACATCTAGTGGCCTATGTGACAGAGTCACCAGTGGTCTTGCTAACGTATGCAGACAGAAGATGACTGGGGGTAGGGGTGGTCAGTGGGCAAGAAGAGTGGGTGACATTTCCAGGCCATGTGGCATTATCACACCTCCCTCTCCTAGTGTGAAAATCACCAAGTTCCTTCTGCAGAGGCCGATGAGGCCTGCGCTAAGGAAACTGCTTTGCTGATCCTAAGGGGAAGGTAAGAGGTATTTCAAGGAAGAGCCGCAAATGGCCATCTCCAAGGTGCTCTAGGCTGCTTCTGCAAATCCTGCAATGGGAAGGGAAATCACCTACTTCACGCATGACAGAGTGTGAGCCTCAAAGTCACGCTGGCCAGCCTCCAACCTCGCCTCTACCACCTTCCCTAGACTTGGGCTCACTGCCTCACCTTCTTGGACCTGACCTTCCTTCTCTGCAAATGGCACACTAACACTTTAAAAACAGTGGACAGGATTAAAGCGCAGTGCCTGGTGCGTACCAGTGCCCAAACGATGGCAGCTACGCTCTGTATTCTTGCTGTTGATGCTATCTTTCACAAATCACTCCAACTCTCAATGCACCATCTCATTTGATCTTCACAGATCAATCCTAGAGGAAAGGACAGCACCGAAGCTCAGAACGTGGGTGGACATTGTTGGTGGTCTGCTTTTGTGGCCCCTGTGGCCAGGCTGCAGCAGCTGGTTTGGGGCCCTGGAGCCTGGAGTGCTCCTCCGCCAGGGAATGCTCCCTTTCACTTCCAGTGCTCAGACCAGGAAGGGCAGAAGGGTTTCGGCAGTCAGGGCTGGTGGGGGCATGGGATAAGGGACACTTCTGAGGGGCAAAAAAAAAGGAAACTCTGGAGGCTACTGATCGGGTGAAGCCACAGACACTGGCCAATCACCCAGTGGAGCCAAGGCCCCAAACGGCATGTTGCCAGCCAATGTAAATATTTACACTTTAAGCCATCAATCCTACTCCCAAGCCTGGAGGTCCAGCTGCCAAGAACAGTGTGGTCTCACAAGGACACGGTGGAGAAGAGAGCAGAGTCAGCTTTGTTTCCTGGGGAGAATATACTGTTTGCAGTAGGAAAACCTGGGGAAAGGAGTCAAAGCAAGGACCGTCCTGCCAGGACCTCTCCTCTCTGGCAGCTTGCTGTTGGCACTGGCCACTGGCCGGGTACCGGCGGGCAGTGTGTGCTCCCTGAAGCCCTGAGCCGGCACCCTGGGTGTGGGACCAGGCTTCCAGTGGGCAGTGGGGTTGCATTAGGGTAGAAGGAGGATCACAAATACGGCAGTTTGGCTCAGTAGTAGCAACTCAGACATTGGTTTTTTTTTTTTTTTTTTTTTTAACAGTGCAGGGGCAAAACTCAGAATCACAAGAGGTTACACTGCAAAAAGGCGATCAAGTACGAAGAGTACGAATGCAGAGAGCTGCCGGACTTGAGAGCTGTGCTATCCCTTTCAGAAGGGCAGCTGGACCCTGACAGCTTGTGGCCATCCGAGAGAGAAACATGATCTGGAAAGGGGGCGAAGACCTACAATTTCAGGTGGCTCTGTGACAGACATGTACCTTCCTTCTGATTTCTGCAAACACCAGCTGCCCCGGGGAGGGAAGACAGACAGACAGGTGGGCCGACAGAATAAAAGGATCTTCAACAAAATGGGAAGCTAGAGAAGGAGGAAGCCTTCCTGGGTTCAAAGAAATCAACTTAGAAAGCTTCCCTTATAAAAATAGCCATAGGCAAATCCCAGCCTATTTATATCATCAGACCAAGATGCTATCAGGATGCTGGGCTGAATCACAAGACCCATGGGACGGTTGGGCTGCCTGATTTATGGGAAGATGTCTGAACACTCGACGGGGCAACTGAGTCTGGGACAATCTGAGTGCTGGCACCAAGCAGTACATTTACACACGAACCTCACTTTACAGAAATAGATGGGTTCCTGAAAAGTTGGCTTGAAAAATAATTCAATTAATGGAATCATACTTTCCTAGTGACTCACATTTTAAAATTAGAGATGGCTTGGGGGAGGGGTGGCCAAAAAAAGAGCACCGAATATCTATGACCTTAAGACTAAATCAAGATCACCCTTAATTCAGCTAACATTAAAATGTTACAGGGCTGGAGAGGTGGCTCAGAGATTCCAGCCCTCGCCTCACACGCACAAGGTCGCGGGTTCGAACCCCAGCACCACGTGCACAACTAAGTATTGGAGGAAGGAAAGCCACATGAAAAACTAAACAACACGGATTCTCTCTTTCTCTATTTCACTGTCCCTCTCTCCCTTTTAAAAAACAAAAGGTCACTTCAAAGGCCATTTGCAATGCTTATAAAATAGAAATGATCTGTCAGCAAACGCGGCTAAGCTCGGGATATACGGGCAGCTTGCACCAGGCTTCATGGGGGCTACGAAGACCCCAGGGTCGGCGCCACAGGAGTTCAGAGGCTGGCACGTGAAAGGAAAAGACACAGCACACACGCTGCATCAGAAAAAGTGCCAGCCTGGATGTGGACGAATGTGCGCAAGGGCTGCCTGGCCCTGTAAGTACTCTCTGGGTCTGGAATGGCCCTGACTCCCTCCTGCCAGCGGGGGCCGACCAACCTGGCATTTAAGCACCGCCTTCAAACCCTATGTCTGTAAGTTAAAAACTGTGGGCCCTGGGGAACTGCTCATAATTGCGTGTTTATCTTACTAACTTGGGAAGGGGCGGGGGGAACCCATGGTCTGAGAGTTTCAGTAAAGAAGAAGAGTGAAGGTTCTTAAGCTCTCTGAAGAGTGAAGGCCTGTGCGACACAAGGGGCTGTTAGTTTAAACTTTAAACAGCTCTGGCTCAAGGGATCTGTGTGTTTGGAAAAGGACTCTCCTGCTTACGCTCTCCCACGCAGAGTGCTGGTCAGCGGTAACAGCACCACACACCCAACGAGTCGCTGCTTCCCTAAAGGTACATCCTGGCACACTGAGCTTGCTTTTAGCAAGGGACACTGGCTCTTTGCTAACCATTTAACCTTGCCAGCACAAGCACAGAACTGGGGACTACAGCTCAAAATACGCCCTCTTAGTCACCAAGTGTCTCGGGATCTGGGACCACCGTGGGGGGCCTGCCTGTCCACAGCTAAAATGAGCAAAACTCTTCCTGTTGATATCTCAGACTTGAAGGTGACAGAGTAAACAGCGTGGTTTTAGAAAAAACAAGACAACACCTTCTTATTTCGATTCCACATCAAGGAACCGAGCTGTGGCAGAGACTGCTATATATCCTAAATGGTCGCTCTTCCCTTCTCCCTTCTACCGATACAATACCCAGGTTTTCTACTGCTCAGGTGCAAGGCTGCCTGGCTCACCCTGTGACCACGTGACTCTTGTCAGCCAATGAGGTGTGAGCAAAGTCTGAGTCCTGCCTTTTTTTCTTTTATTCAGAAATGTGTTGAACGAGCTTCTGATGAAATTATATATATATGTAAATTCTGAAAATTAGATTAACCCCCAAGAGTCCCCCCACAATTACCTACCCTTATCCCCCCCTTCCCAATACATCTCTACAATGCCTTAGGTTGTGTGACATCACATCTTATCCGGATTTAAAACATGATACTAGACCTCTTTCTCAACGGCCAGGGTCTAGCTCCAGCCTGCACAGAGGAGTGGAGACATTCAACCCTTGCTTCTCTGGGTTATGCTGACTTCGCTCAGCATGATTTCTTCCATAGCCATCCATTCACCTTCAAAGGCTGCGATATCATTGTTTCTAATAGCTGAGCAGAACTCCAGGTATATATGTGCCACAGTTTCTGGATCCGTTCATCCAGTGAGGGGCATCTCCACTTCTCTCCCCCTTCCCAAGCTCCCCGGTGACTGTGCAGCTGCTGACCCAGCCCCGACAACACCTAGCCTGCCTTCTCCAAGGAGGCCCTGAACAGAATCCATTTGTTGCTGACCTCTCTGACTGAAGTTCAGCATTTCCTTCAGTTACACAGGGAGGCACAGCAGCAGCAAGTACCCACGACTGCCACCCACAGAAATCAGACCCTTTCGCATCAGTGCCATGCTTGTCCTGGATCACCCTGAAATCTCACAAATACTCATCACGACTTTGAAACTGGAGCAGCTGCTAGATTCGCCTCTGGATCCCTATTTGACATCAGAATAAAGTACATATCACTATGTCACAAGTTGGGCTTTTTTCTGGTGCTCTCATCACTGTACTTCAGCGTAATTAAATTTCCTTTGCAAGTCTATGCATTTTATCTTTTAAACATATTCCTTTGTGAAGTGGCTGCTAGGCTTTGTCACACTGCCAAAGGGATTGGTGACACAAAATACTTTGTGAATCCTTACCTAGGGAATGGTTGATCACCAATATTTACAGAACAAAACAGACAACTGTGATGGGGGACTGCCTTCTAGGACACAGCCACCCATCAAGTTCTGGACCACACCCCCAGATGGGACCCGCCCAGAAGAACTTGTAGAGGGGAAATCACCTGTGGGACAGCACAGGCTCCAGCCGAGGGGCCATAGCCTTGAAATGCAGCTAGGGCAGAGGCAGAAATGAACTGTTAATTTAAATTGATTTAGACTTAGCAGCTGCACCAGCCCAGGGGCTGTTGTACTGAAGAACACAGCTCTCGAGGGAAAACACATTTCTGTATTTTTTTGGTCTCTTACAATACTTCAGTTCACCCCTTAACAGATACACAAGCCTATATAGACTCAAAAATAAATACACCAAAGAAAGGAGGCACAACCACTGGCTGAAATCAAGATCTGTGTAGGAATTTTCCACGTGCATTATTTTCCCTGAGAACCCCCAAAGCCCCTGTGATTATGACCCTCCCTTGCTCTCCAAAGGGTCAGCTGAAAGCGCTGAAGTCTCACGGCAGAGCCAAGGGTCGACCCCAGGTCTGATCCTCACGCCCTGCACTGCCAGCTTTCAGCAGCCTCGAGTGCAGTCGGAAGTGACCAGGTTACAAAAGACCTACAGCTAGCACTTGGCCACCCGAGCACCTGTTAAGACGCCCGTCTGTCTGGCTCTAGGACACACTTGTCTGCCAAGCCCTTCATCTGGCCCTAAGGGTTTCGGGTCCTGCAGACACCTGAATTTCCCTAATTCTTGGCAATGGCCTGAACTTCAAGGGCCCTCGAGTGCTGGGAGTGGTGCTTAGAAGACTCTTTGGAAGTCCCGGGTAAGGACCTGGAAAGGATCCTGCCTTTTTGGCAAACTTGACGGCAAAGGTCATTTATTCTATCTTCACCCTCAGAGGTTGGGCTGAACACATGCATGTAACTTCTTCTTCTCATCGTTAATATTCCGGTGAGACGTCTGCTAAGCCTGGTTTCTGGAACTGCACAGCTGTGTCAAGCCCACTGTGGATTTCACTGTAGGGCCATCTGACATCTTTCTTGGGCCGGTTAGATTGCCCGGGGATGGACTGTCCACTCTCCTGCCTGGAGGGTGTTTTAGTGGGACCTGTGATAAGGGAGCCTGGAGTGAGGAGAGGTTCTGACGTCCCTGTCATTTAACACCATGTTTTCAGTGCCACACACCTGGCTTTCGACTCTGGCTCATGTGCCCTAGTCCAGAAAGCCTGGTTTGCCCTCTCTGATGCTGAGCGGGACAGTGCTGATCCTATGTGAAGCCAGGGTGGGCAGCTGGGGATCTGACTGCTTCTTAAGGATTCTGACCAACTCTCCTGCCTTAAGCCTCATGTTTACCTCACACTTTCCAAGTCCTCAGGGGCCCTGTGCAAAAAGCTGGCTTTCTCTGCTGACCGATTTACAGTGTAACTTCCTTGCCATCTTTCCAGACTCCAAATTTTTTATTGCTCTCGTTTGCTCTCCTATTCTCATTGTCCTTCAGGGCTTTAAAAAAAGGTATACCTTTCCTGACATTTTAGGAAATTTCATCAGGATCAAAGTCAAATATATGGGCTTGTTTGGTTGCTTTATTTTTTTTAAAGTAGCGTATTCACAAGGTTCAGGATTCAAAAGGAAAAAAGAATAGAAAAATACAGTCTCCTTCCCTTTTAGGAAGAGACCAAATGTCACAACTTCTGGTGTCCTGCTCATGTGATCGGCCTATTTTATCCTTTTGGACTTTGCTCGATTATTCTGGTACCTGCCACATTGCACTAAGAACTTCTTGAGGAAACAGATGGGGAGGATTAAATGATTAGATTTTCTTTATCTTCCCTTCCATTTTGTGTGCCCTTTATGGCCCCAGGCTCAGACACCAAGGACTAACTGGAGTGTTCACACCCCATCATGAAACTAGCCCTACATCAGACTGATGGCCCACTCCCCATTCTTCCCTGCATGTTCAAGGCAGCTAACGCCCAAGGGCAGAGGAATTAAAACATAGTGGCTGTCACAGCAGGAGCCACCCAGGACAGAAGCTGTGTTTCGCCAGGAAAGGCTGTGACCAGGACCATGCTTACTGGGAAAACAGGGTCAAGCCAGGGCAGATTCTCAACATGAAACCAGTGTCACACCAAGTTAGCGTGAAAGAGCCCTTTCCTAACAGAGTGAGCAATAAAGCAGACAGGCCACTTGATACACATTCATACATTAACAAAGATGCTGCTGAAGGCAAAGACAACCACGATCAAGCTAAGTTACAGTCACCCCAAGATGGAAAAAAAAATTGCCAGGACATAACCTTAAAATAAAAATCAGAATCGTCCATGATTTTTCCATTTAAAACGAATATCTAAGGAAACGTCACAAAAACCACGATAGCCAAACACTGACTTCTAATTCTGACCATGATAAAGCAGGTGGTGTCACACGCACCTTCCTACCACAAACCATGAGAAAAATGGGACAAAATATATAAAATATGTTCAAAATAACTGACCAGGCTTTAAGAGAAACCTCCAAAGGAGTTCAGGCAGCGAGTGATGTCCTGGCAGAGGGATGCGGCAAACATCAGTTTGATGCTGTGAAAGAGCCTGGGGTAGGGGAGAGGGAGGCAGAGACAGGTGACACTCAGGGAGAGAACCCAGAAATCTGCATGGGAGTTGACCATGGACGCGTGGCTCATGCTTGAGCTGCAGAGCAAAGGGTGAGTTGCCTAAAAGCCTGGGGGGAAAGTACCTGCTGGGAGGTGACAGTGAGGCTGGGTGGAGATGCCAGGTACACAGCACCTGGGACAGGCTGCACGGCGGGTCAAGTCAGACTAAGGGGATATGTCGAACATAAAGGACATCAGCTGGACACAGAAGGAAGGGGCACCATGAAACAAGTCTGCCCAACAAGCTTAAACCAGGCCCTAAGAGAATCAGAGTGGGGCGGGAGTGGTGGCTCAGCAATTATGGCGCTTGCTTGGCAAAAAAAAAGAGAGAGAATCAAAGTGACCTTCTAACAATTTGGCTGACTGTAAGAATAAAATTTAGCATCCTTTAAAGTACTACAGCACAAGCCAGGGTCTCTATACTCTATCATTTAATATAATGTATGGCATACAACAAAAAATTACTAAGTATTCAAAATAAACTATAAAAAGTGACCAAAAATCAAGAGATGAAGCAGGGACTAGATGCAGATCGGAGATGAACCAGATATGAGATTTAGCAGACAAGGACTTCGTAATAATAGTAACCGCCATGCTTAAAAGAGACAAAAAAAAAAAAAAAAAGGTAGAGTGAGTGGAAAGAGAGTATTTCAACTGAGATTTAGAATTTATGAAAAAAAAAACATACACAAAGTGTCTCAGGAGTTCTAAACACAACATCCGAGAGGAAGAACTCTTTGGATGGCTACGTGCAGCGGAACACACTTGTAATCCCAGCTACTTGGAGGCTGAGGCAAGAGGATCCCAAGTTTGAGGCCAGCCTCTACAATACAGCAAGACCCTATCTGAAAATAAAGAATGAGAACATCTGGAGATGAAGCTCAGTGACATAGTGTACCTGGGTTCAAGCAATTCTACAGTTCACGTGACAAAACACACACACACACACACACACACACACAGAAAGAAAAACGAAAAGGAAAAAAGGAGGGGGGGTAGGAGGGTATGTCCTAGAGGCCCAGCTCAGTGGTAGAGCACTTCTGCATTCAATCACTAGGAGTGCAAAAGAATTCACTGGATGGGTTTAATAGCAGATTGGATACAGGAGTAGATATAATTAGTGAGCCAGTAGACACATCAATATTAAATATTCAAAACAAAACACAGAGGAAAAAAAAGGAAGAGAAAAAACCAAAATAGAATGTATTATAGATTTGAAACATGGTTGAATGATCTAATGTTCACGCAATTAGACTTCCAAAAGAGGAAACATTTGAAAAAACAGCGGCAAATAATTTCCCAAACCTGTGCACACATATGTACCTAGAAGATTCTAGCAACTTAGTGAGACTTAAGCAAGATGAATAGCAAGAAAATGAAACTTAGGTACACCTGTCAAACTGATGAAAGCACAGGTAAGGAGAAAATCTTAAAAGCAGCCACTGAGAAAAACACCCCTTCAGGGCAACGTGGTACGGGCGAACGCAGCTCCTCAGGAAAAACCACACAGGCTGAAGACAGGAGAACGAGATCCGGAACAGTTCTGCAAGCAAACATGCGCAAAAGAGGAATGGGAAGTACAGATGCTCAGACAAACAAAAACTAAGAGAATTCCTAACTGCTGGTAGAGAAATACTCTGCAAATCATGTTAAAGGATATTTAACATAATGAACATACGAGGGGACGTTCTTTAGGTTCAAAGGCAACTGATCCGACATGGAAATATATAATTATAGAAGGAGTCAGTAACTCCAGAAGGGCTAACGTATGAGTCATATAAAGACTACAGCAAACGCTGCAATTTCATTCTTCTTTCTGGCTGAGTAAAACTCCATTATGTATTGTGCGCTAATTTTAAAAACTGTAAATAAACAGAAGATCACTAGAGTACAGGAAAGAGCACGGGGGAGGCAGGAGGGGACCGGCAGGGGAAGTCCTGGGGATTGAGAGCGACTATTATTACTATTATT
Organism: Aplodontia rufa; assembly: GCA_004027875.1. Lineage (NCBI taxonomy): Eukaryota > Metazoa > Chordata > Mammalia > Rodentia > Aplodontiidae > Aplodontia > Aplodontia rufa. The sequence goes on from PVKS010006770.1 coordinate 74,500, forward strand.
ATTATAGAGACAGAGGAGGAGAGAGAGAAAAAGAGCCCATCAACTTGATTGAGTTTTTCTTGTGGCTTTCGTTGCCCGGGCGCTTAGTTGTGTATGTGGTGCTGCGGTTCGATCCCGGGTCTTCAATCATGCCAGGCAAGCGCAATACCGCTGAGCCGCCGCTCCAGCCTGACAAAAATTATATTGCATGCCTGTATAATGTTGTCAAAATGAATCCCAATATTATGTGTCACTAAAATGAGCTAATAAAAAAGCCTACTGATAGCAACAGTGATCACAACGCCTTCTGGGTTTGTCCGTTACATGGAAATAAAACGCAAGGTAACTGTAGCAAAAATAAAAATGTCCAAGGGGAAAGTGCAACAGGTATTTTTAGTTTCTTACTTTGTTCAAGTGAGGTAAATGACAGTCGGCTAATTCTGAAACTTCTTGCAACCACTAAAAGACTGATATTAAATAGTATACAAAAAAAGCCAATAGAAGGGACAAAATAAAAATAAAAAACTCGACTGAAAGAGGAACTTTAAGCTTGGCATCGTGGCACATGCCTGTAATCTGAGTGACTCGGGGGTCTAAGGCAGGAGGATCCCAAGCTCAAGGTCAGCCTGGGACACTTAGTGAGATCCTATCTCAGAATTAAAAAACAAAAAGGAATAGGGATGTAGCACAGAGGTCGGACACTCCAAGATTCAATCCCCACTAAAACATATTTTAAAAATATGTATTAAAATGTATTAAATATTAATAATTTCTTTTTGGTACTTGGGATTGAACCAAGGAATGATTTACCACTGAGATGTATCTTCAGTCCTTTTTATTTTTCTATTTTGAGGCAGGGTCTCACAGAGTTGCTTAGGGCCTACATGGATGAGGCTGGCCTTGAACTTGGGATCCTCTTGTCTCAGTCTTGAGTCGCTGGGATTATAGGTGTGCACCACCACACTCAGCTTTATTAAAACATTTGTGTGGTTCATAAAGTCCAAAATGTGAAAACATAAAGTAACAGAAGTTGCTTCTGTTCCCCACACGTGCACAAGTTGCTTCTGTTCCCCACACGCACACAGGGCTTGGTATCATCTTTTTTAATTTATTCTGGTGGGTGTAAAGTGGCATCACACCGTCACTTGGTTTGCAATCGCTTAATGATTTTTTTTCCCCTTAATGATTAATGATAGCATTTTTCGCTTGATTACTGGCCGTTTATCACCTTTTTGGAGAAGCGTATTTGAGTCTTTGGCTTATGTTTTGATCGGGCTGTCCTCACTGTGGTTGGAACTGTTCATTACACATTCCGAATATCATTCATTACCAGTTACAGGTCTCACACGTATTTTCTCCCCATTCTGTGGGTTCTCTTTTCCTTTTCTTGATAACGTCCTTCAACGAGCAAGTGTTTAACCCTGATGTCGTCCCAGGTGTCTGCTTTCTGTTGTTTTTGGTGTCATATGTAAGAAACTGCTGCCTAATTTAGATCATGAGGATTCATGGTGTGTTCTCTTCTAAGGTTTTAGAGTGTTGGCCTTTTAAGTTTATGATGTGTTTCAAATTTTGTAAAGGGTGTGAAATAGGTGTCCCGCTTCTGATTTTGTATGTAGACATTCCTTACGCATTGTTGTCAGAACTCTAAGTCATAAATGGGTGGCTTGATCAGAACGTATATTCTTAGATGGTACCACACTGTAGATTACCACAGCTGCACAGGAAATTGGGCTAACAACTTCACACTTCTTCTTCTTTTTTTTTTTTTGTTGGAGAGAGAACACGAGAGAATCAATTTCATTTAGTTTTGCATGGGGCTTTCATTGCTCTGACACTTCATTGTGTACGTGGTGCTGGGGTTTGAACCTGCGTCCTCATGCATGCCAGGCAGGTGCCATAACCACTGAGCAACTCCAGCCCACACTTCTTTTTCAAGGTTGTTTGGCTAGGGGTCTGTGAATTTCCAAATAAATTTTAAAACCAGGTTGTCAATTTCTTTTTTCTTTTT
>PVKS010006771.1:0-76391 GCA_004027875.1 Aplodontia rufa
GCTTTTCCCCAGGGTTACTTATTGGTGTGCTCCATTTAGACAAAGTTGAAAACAATTGTGAGCACTCAGGTCACATATACTCAAGGAAGTGAAGACAAAGTAAGGACACATCATACATATACGCACCGTCAATCAGAATGAGAGGTCCAGACCACACACAGACTTCAGGGTAAAAGTCCTACAACTCTTCTCTCTCCTAGCACACCCCAAACCACATGGGATCTCTTTTGAACTGAGCTCCAGATGGAGGGGAAGGGGATGTGCTTCACTGTGCATTCAAAGCGCACTTACCATTTCCTATGTATCTTCATAACTGATTTTGTAACTTAGCCCATCCCAGAGAGTGTGTGAGAATGACAGTCATCAGGAAAAAGAACAGGGAGCGTCATCAGTGCTAAAGTGGACCTGGACGCCCACAGGTTACTCACTCATCCTGTCCCAATTCTAGTTGGTCCACCACAGAAAAACACTGCCCCCCTTTGGGTGCCAGTTCTAACTACTGAATATTCCATCTGCTGCCCATCAATACAATGTATGGAGAACAGAGTGACACAGAAGAGAGCTTTATTAGCAAGAAGAAGGCATTGTTGGACAATGGTTGGCTCTCGCCTTTGATGAACATCTTACTCCTTAACCTAAGTAAGAATCTTTTTTTTAATTTTTATTTTCAAACAACCATACAAATTTTTAACAGAGTAATATAAAATGTGTATACTTTCTGGATACTAGATTTACCCACAGGAGTGCACACCCAATTTCCCACCCATGTCCCTCCCTTCCCTTACCCACAATATCTCTAAAAAACTATTAGGCTGTATAACATTACACCTTATCTGGATTTAACACATGATAATAAACCACCTTTCTGAATGGCCAGGGTCTAGTTCCAACCTCCACAGATGAGTGGAGACATTCGACCCTTGGTTCTCTTGGTTAAGCTGATTTTACTCAGCATAATTTTTTCCATAGCCATCCATTTACCTTCAAAGCCTGCAATATCATTGTTTCTAATTGCTGTGTAAAATTCCATATAACATATTTACCACAGTTTTTGGATCAAATCTTTTATAGGATTTTTCCAGGGAAGGTGAGTGAGTTCCAGACATGTGGGTGCCTCAGTTGTCCAGTATTTCTAAAGTGGCCTCCTCTAATGTGTGTAGGTCATGTACATCTTTTCTTATTCATTCAGGTCATCAAGACTTATGTCCACTGGGTCTGAAGAAAAATAATAATCAAAGTTTCTGTGTTGATTAAAACGAGTTGTGAGATAGGTATGGTGGTGCACTCCTGTATTCCCAGCTACTCAGGAGGCTGAAGCCTGAGAGACACAAGTTAGAGACCAGTGTGAGCAAATAAGAGAGACCTTGTCAGCAAGTGAAAGAAAGAAAGAAATAAAGAAAGAAAGAAAGGAAGGAAATTGAGATGGCTGAAGTGTACCTGAGCTGTGGGGAGTGTTTCTGGCCCACACCCTTCCCAGTCTGAGCATCTATTGGAAATTGGGACTAGGGAGTGCTGAGAAGGGAGACTTTTGTGCATTGTTGCCTAATTCTAGTGTGCAGTTAATCTTAAAAGATAGGTTTCAGTGGTCAGCTAATCTTTAAAATAAGGAGCAGAGAAGAGCAAAGAGAAAGTTCTGAGACTTGGGTCTATATCAGGGACAGGTATAAGTGTCACCTTTCAGCAAAGAGCCCATCCTTGTCCCTGCCCTACCCAGGCCTCATCCCCCACAATCTGTCAAAACACTGTGGATCCCAGTATAGGCTTAACATTCTGTGTGGACAGCAGCCACACCTGTCCACACTGGAGCTGGGAGAACACAAGGAGGAACCAGGCCTCCACCGTGACCAAATGACCAGGGCAGAGCCAAAGGGTCACCAGTGTAATTGGATGTTTCCTGTTTGCCAAAGTGTACCAGTGCTGGGAAGGGCGGGCACCCCCAGTTCATGAATGCAGAACTGCATTCTGCATAGATGGAGGGGAACAGGGCTAAGCCATGCAGGAGGACAGTACTTTTCACATCCTGATTTCTATGACAAGTGCTCTCTGGAGGATGCCTGGGAGCAGAGGGAGAGCTGGTTCATGCCCTCCTCACCTTTCCCACCATGGTCCAACCTGGGCCAGAAGGGGAAGACCTGGGTGCAAGAGAACGTGCAGAACTTGGTTCCAATTCCCCAGGGAAGGCCATAGACTGCAGAGGACTTCTGAGTCTCCTTGGCTTCCTCCTGGAAATGATTCCATGCTTGGATACCTCGTTCCTTCAAGCTTCCTAATAGGGGACAACAAGAAGTCAAGATTGAGTCCAGATGGCACTGGCAGATGGGGTAGAGGGAGTCTCTATGCCCTATGGAGGCACCTGTGATCTCCTCTCAGCATCCTTGGTGCATGTCCAACTGCCTCTGCCTCCATCTTCTCCTCCCCTCTTCCTCTGCTTCCATTTGCTCCACCTCCCCTTACTCCACCCCTGTTCTGCAAGTCCATCACAAGAATCACAGCTCTGCACAGCTTAGCTGGCATCCTCTGAGTTCCTACTCTCAAAGTGCCTTGCACCACCTCAGCACAGCCATGTTGGTACCCTCTTTCCACAACTCTAGGGAGAAGATCTGTCCACACTTAAATATTTGTGAATTCCAAAGGAACTTCATAATAAGTGGACATTGATGATGTGGAAAATAGAATACCATCAAGCAGGCTCTACCAGAGAGGTGCTCAGGAGAGGCTGAGGGAGGGTCCAGAAGAGACAGAGGAGAAATGTGCTTGGACAGCACCTTTAGAGCCATTGGAGACTTGACTTCTGTGCCTTCCATAATCAGCTCCCTGGACACCTGCACACTCCACCTGCACTTCACAGCAGGTATTACACTTGTCTGCTTTATTGACTCTTTACCTATTAGCCTATGGACTTCTGGAAGATCATACCTTACTAGTCTTTGTATTCTCACTATTAAGCACCTGGTGCACAGCAAAAGTTCAATGGACTTTTATTAATAATATGAGTGAATGAGTGAATGAATGAATGAATATAGGTGTGGTCTCTCTCACCAATTAAATTGTAGGTTTTAAGAAAGCCAGGGCTTGGGGCTGGAGCAGTGGCTCAGCAGTTGTGCTGCTTGCCTGGCATGCATGAAGATGCACGGTCAAACCCCAGCACCACATACACAAAGTATTGGGGCAACAAATGCCACATGAAAAGCTAAATAAAATTCTCTCTTTCTCTGTATCTCACTGTCCCTCTGTCTTTTAAAAAAGAAAAAGAAAAGAAAGCCAGGGCTGTGTCCTATTCCTTTTGCTTCTGGCTTCTGGTATTCTCCACTTTAGGGCTCTGCTATGAGCTGAACAATATCCCCTGAAAATTCATATGTGGAAACACAAGACCCATTTTCCAGAATGTCACTGTATTTGGAGACAGGGCCTTTAAAATGAATAAATTAATTACAATGAACTTTTTAGATGAGTTCTAATCCAACCTGGCTGCAATCTTTATATAAAAAAAACAGATTAGGACACAGGAACAGACACCAGGAATGTGTAGCAGAGACAAAAGTCCATCTGCAAGCCAAAGAGAGAGGTCTCAAGAGAAAACAAATCTCCTAAACCCTTGATCTCAGATTTCTAACCTCTAGAACTGGGAGAAAGTAAAGTTATGTTGTTTAAGTCTCCAGACCTGGGATTTTATGTTTTAGTAGTCACAGCTGACTAATATAAGAACTTCCATATCCTCACTCCAGAACCAGGACCTGCTCAGTGTGTGCTGTGAGCAGCCTGACACAGTAGTCACAGCTAGAAGCTCTCTAGGTCTCCCAGAATGTGCCCATCTACATCTACCCACATCACCAGCTCACAGGTGAGCCCTACCTGGGATGGTGTTATCCAGAAGGAAGCCCAGAAATCCACCCACAAACATGCCTGTGGTCAGCAGCACCTGGATGACCTGGTCCAGCAGAAGAATCCCTAGAGTGAGACAAAAAGACAGGTTCCCAGGACCATGGGTAGTCCCCACTGTCTCCACACCCAGAGTGGTGACTGTGGAGGGGACAGAGTGGAGAGGTGAGGAGCAATTACCTGTCTGCACCTTCTCATGATTCTTGTTCACCCAGTTGGGAATGGTGAGACCACAGTAGATGGAGAAGCCAAAGATAAAGAGGTTTCTGGAAGAGTTCATGTCCACGTACTGCAGGAAAAAAACCATGAGGGAGGTGCCCACATCAACACCATCACCACGTCTCAGGAGTTAGGTGCTTCTTCCTATTTCTCTCCTCCATTAAGGGGCAGTGTGGTTCTGGGACCATGATTCCCTTCTCTTCTCCAGCCCCTGCCCCATCCTATTCATCTCTATCCTGTGGGCTCCTCTCTAGAGGGGCACTATGGCAGCTTTTCAGAGTCACCTCACCCATCTCACCTGTAGATTGGAGATTCCCACGGCAGTGATGATCCCAAACATAATGAGGAACATACCTCCAATCACCGGGGATGGAATGGTAACAAATACAGCCCCAATCTTCCCAAAAACACCCATTAGGAGCAGTACACAGCCCGCTGTGATGATCACCATCCTGCTCCCCACCTGTGGCATCAAGAGAGAGGGGGATGGGGGCAACAGGCAGACCAGAACTCAGAGGCCTTGTTACAGGTCACCTCCAGCATTGCTGAGATAGACTTGCAAGAACAGAGCCTCATAATCCCAGAACAACCCCTCTGCTCCCAAATGGGTTTGGGAAGAGACTGAGGGAATGACTTTAGAACCCAGCCTCTGCTCTCACCTCTCCATTCTGTCATTCTCTTACCTGTCTTGAAGTGCTGTCCCAAATTTTCATCCCCTGGAAGGCCTGTACAGTGAGTGGGGAAGACTCTCTGGATTGGCAGAGTAGCATCATGCTTAAGAATGGGTACTGAGAGCCAAATTCAGCCCTACTTCTCAGTAACAGCCATTACCCTGCTTGCATAGAGATTCTTGAGTCCCTTAGAGTCTATGAATGCTAAAGAAATGTATTTAGCTGTGTCTGTACAGTGGCAATTAGACCTTGAGATAAAACACAGCTTCTACAAAGGCTGAAAAAAAAACTTACCTTAATGTGGACATTATGGACTTTGGTCCGCACTACATAGCTGGGCTCAGAGTGGGGCACACAGCTGCTACCCTGCTGTCACTACTGATGACTGTGCTAGTCAGGGCTCACAACTGGGGTCTGGATGAAACTTCTATCAGTGAGGCAAAAATGACCACTGGGTTTTGGTGTAATGAAACTGCTCTGTATGATACTACAGTTGTACATACCTTCGGTATGCATTTGTCTAAGCATGGAGGATATGCACCAAGAGTGAACCCTAATGTAAACTGTGGTTTGTGGTAGTGATTATATTGATTCAACAATTATATCAGATGTACCACCATGGTGATGGGAGGGTCACTATGTCTCTGTGGCAGAAAAGGTCTCTTTACCTCTCACTCAATTTTTCTGGGAACATAAAACTGGCTGAAAAAAAAAGTCTTTAAAAAATGACCCCCAATTTTGGGGAATTCCACATCATTTTCAAAAGTTGAGTCTGTAAAATGGCTACACATCCTGCCAAGAGCCTGTTGCATGACCTAAGGTTTACCTTCAGAACTGAGAGAAACAGACACACATAATATTTTACCCAAGGAGATTTGAGTTGAAAAAGTGAAGGAGAGCCCAACCCATTTCCCGCTTTGAGTCTGATAGTGCATGTAACCAGCTGAAGCAGGTCAAGAATCAGAATAATCAGGTATGAATGCACTCAAACACTAAGCCCAGGAAGTCTGGAAAATGTTTGTGGATGGCAGCAAGGGAGAAAGATTGGTTTTCCCACCCCTACAAGTAGAATCCTAAGGAATTTCCTGAGATCCAGACTTCCAACAGAGACTGGCAACAGCCAAGCCCTTAGGGTGTGTTGATCTAATCTTTCCAGAACAGTCACCACCCAGTAAAGTCTATAAGACCTGATTAGACTCAAGAAACAGGGCCAGAATTTCACTCACAGAACCCTGTAGAGTCCCAACTCTGGAAGTACATGGATCAGGCCCTTACAGACAAAGCTCCGAATGACAATACTTCCCATGACATCCTACCTCATAGTTACAAGAAGGGAATCTGAGAATTTTTTAATTCAAACTAGCAGCTTTGTAAGCAACACAAAAAGAGGGTTTAACAACTCTCATTCCTTGCACTTACACTCAGTACATAAGAAGAAAGAAAGTCAGACTAGGCAGTAACAAACTACTCTTACTGACTAGTTTGAAAACCTCAGTGGAAACAATTTCTCAATTATTTTTTAATTTAATTGAGGAGTTATGTTGTTGTACAATTCATAAATGCATATGTAGCAACAATATATGTCCCTGATCCTAACCCAGAATCACCCCCACATCACCCACACCCAAGTCTCTTTACTCTATTTCCCCCAAAACAGATATAAATGTCATTTTCCAGAATTAAATGCTTGCATATGTATTATTTGGCTTCTTGGGTGAGTGAAAAATATCTATGTTTCTCCTAGATTATATGTTGCTTACACTTTGGTGAGTATACTACATGGGCTTGACTACTTTCACCCAAGCCTGGGTTTTCCTAGGTTTTGCTGTATCCTCCACAAATGAGGGAAAATATTTGACCTTTGAATCTCTAGGTTTGGCTAATTTTGTTCAGCATATTTTCTTCCATTGCCATTCACTTACCTTCAAACACCATGATATTATATAATTCAGAATATATATATATATATATATATATATATATATATATATATATATATTCACATTCCACAGCTTTTGGATCCACTCATACAGTGAAGGGCATCTGGGTTAATACCATAATTTAGCTATTGTAAATTTAGCTTCTAAGAATATTGATTTTGTGGTGTCACTGTAACGTGCTAGCTCTTCTGGGAAAATACCCAGAAGATGTAGAGCTGTGTCATATAGTGGATCCATCCCGAATTTGTTGAGCAGTCTCCACATTGCTTTCCAGAAAGTCTGTACCAGTCTGCAGTCCCACCAACATTGTGTTAGTGTTCCAATCTCCCCACAACCCCTCCAGAATCTGTTATTGTTTATATTCTTCATATTTGCCAATCTGATTGGACTGATGTAAAATCTTAGTGTAGTTTTAATTTGTAATTCTATGATTACTAGTGATTTAGAACACTTTCTCATGTATTCACTGTCTTGCTCAATTTCCTCTGTTGAAGTTTCTCTTTAACTCTCTGGCCCATTTATTGACTGGATGTTTGTATTTTTGTTTTTCAGTTATTTGAGTTCCTCATAAATTTTGGATATTAGTCACCAGTTGGAGGAATCACTGGCTATGATTATCTTTCATTCTGTTTGTTCTATCTTGACAGTCTTAACCAATTCCTTTGCTGAGCAAAAGCTTTTCATTTAAGGGCATCCCACTCACGGATTCTTGACTTTAATTCTTTCACTTTGGGAGTCTTGTTGAGAAAGTCATGACCTACTCATTGATTCATGAATTTAATTCTTTCCCTATGGGAGTCTTGTTGAGAAAGTCATGACCTACTCATTGATTCATGAATTTAATTCTTTCACTATGGGAGTTTTGTTGAGAAAGCTATTGCCTACTCCCATATGCTGGAGTGTTGCTCCTAAATTTTCTTCTAGAAGTTGTATGGTAGCTGATTTAATTCCTAGTTCCTTAATCCATTTCAATTTGATTTTTGTGCAAGGTGAGAGAAAATGATCTAATTTCAACTTTCTGCAAGTGGCTGTCCAGTTTGTCCAGCATCATTTGTTGACTAAGCTGTCATTCCCGTGTATTATATTTTGACCCCTTTTGTCAAATATCAACTGTTTGAAAATTTGTGGATTTGTCTTAGAGTCTTCTATTCTAATCCATTGGTCTTTATGCCTATTTTGATAACAACACCATGCTGTTTTTGCTACTACAGCTCAATGGTATAGTTTTAGATCTGGCATTGTGAAACCTTCTGTTTTATCTTTCTTGCTTAGTAATGTTTTGGCTATTCTGGGTTTCCTGTTATTGCAAATGATTTAGAGAATTACTTTTTCTGTATCTGTAAAGAATGACATTGATATCTTGATGGGGATAGCATTGAATCTGCATAGCACTTTTGGCTTTTGCCTAAACAAGAACAAGGAATGTTTTTCCATTGTCTTAGGTCTTCTTCAATTTCTTTCTTCAATGTTGGATAATTTTCATTGTAGAGGTCTTTCACTGATGTTGTTAAAATAATTCCCAAGTATTTTATTCTTTTTGAGGATATTATGAATAAGACCAATTTCCTGATTTCTTCTTCTGCCCTGTTGTTTTTAGCATATAAGAAAACTCTTGATTTATGGGTGTTGATCTTAAAGCCTGCCACTTTGCTAAATCTGTTTATAATCTCAAGCACTTTTCCGGTGGAGATTTTAGGGTCTTCCAAATATAGCTTCATGTTATAAGCAAAAAGGGACAGTTTTACTTCTTCTCTTCCTTTCATATCCATTTGATTTCCATCTCTTGCCTGATTGCTCCTGCTAAGATCTCATAGACTATATTAGATAAAAGTGGTGAGAATGGGCAGCCTTGTCTTGTTCCCAAGTTTAGTGGAAATGCTTTCAACTTTTCTCCAATTACAAGTATACTAGCTGTGGGTTTGTCATATATGACCTTTATGTATTTAAGATATGTTTGATCCATTTTTCAAGAGTTTTGAACATAAAATGGGTTCTGATTTTATCAAAGGTCTTTTCTGCATAAATTGAGATGATTGCATGTTTTTTTCATTAATTCTGATTAACTAATGAATCACATTTATTGATTTACATATGTTGAAACAGCCTTGCATCATTGGAATGAAGCCCAGATAATCGTGATGATTTATTTTGATGTGTTTTTTGATGCAGTTTGCTAGAACTTTATTAAGGATTTTTATGTCAATGTTCATCAGGGATATTGGCCTGTAGTTTTCTCTCTTTTTTTTTTTTTTGATGTTTCTTTGTGGGGTTTTGGTATCAGGGTTATGGTTGCCTCATAAAAAGTTTTTGACAGAGTTCCCTCCTTTTCAATTTCTCAGAATAGATCAATAAGGAGAAGTGTTAGCTCCCACTTATAGGTGTGGTAAAATTCAGCAGGGAATCCATCAGATTCTAGGATTTTCTTCTTTGGAAGGTTTTGAATTGCTATATTAAATCAGTGCCTGTTATTGGAATGTTTGGTCTTTCAATATCAGCTTGTATCAGTTTGGGTATATTGTATGTGTCTAGAAATTTGTTCATGTCTTCCAAATTATCTGATTTGAGGAGTATGTTTTTTCAAAATACATTCTGATAATCCATTGGATGTCTATGGAGTCAGTGGTAATCATACCTTTTTCATTGGTGATTTTGTTGATTTGCTTCATATCCCCATTTCTTTTAATGAAATTGGCTAGATGCCAGACAATTTAATTTAGTTTTATGAAAAACCAGCTCTTTGTTTCATTGACTTGTATTTTTTTTAATCTTGATTTCATTGATTTCAGCTCTTATCTTGATTATTTCCTGCCTTCTGCATTCTTTGGGATTAGATTATTCTTCCTTTAGCAGGGATTTGAGGTAGAGGATAAGCTTATTTATTCAGAATCTCTCCTAATTTTTAATGTAGGTACTCAATGCTAAAAAATTTTCTCCTTAAAAATGCTGATTTGTATGCATCTAGGTATCTGTGACAACTAATATCATCATTATGTAAAACTATAATGCACTAATAATATATATGTACTAATATATATATACTATATATATAGACACTATATGTGTGTGTGTGTGTGTAAAATGCTTTCATGCTTTCCCAAAAGTTTCAATATGTGTGCCTTGATTTTCATTCACTTCCTAGAAAATCTTGTTTTCTGATCTCATGTGTTCTTGAATCCTTTAAGATTTCCTCTTACTCGGGTCAGAATGGCAGAGATCAAGAATACAAATAACAATGAATGCCGGTGAGATTGTGGGGAGAAAGAAGCACTTATATATTGTTGGTTGGAATTCAGACTAGTAAAGCCACTTGAAAAGCAGTTTTAAGATTACTCAAAAAACTAGGGATGGAACCTCCATATGACCATGCTACCCCACTACTGGATATTTTCACAAAAGATCTAAACTTGGCCTACTAAAGCAACAAAACCTCATTAATGTTTATAGCAGCACTATAGCTAAATTATGTTACATAAAGAACCATTCAAATACAAATTAATAGAGGATCTAAAGTAATTCTAGTAGAGTAGAGGAAAGAGAAGTGGAATGGGGAGGAATGATAGAAGAGAGGGATAAAAGAATTATAATGTGCACTTCTAAGATACTAAATAATTCTCATGCAACCAATACCTGAAAAAGTCAAAAATAAAAATCAAAGAGAGATCAGTAGAAGGAAGGGATCAGGCACTAAGAGGAAGTGGGGGAGGGATTGGGAACTGCTGAGGAGAGATATAGTACAAATTATACTGTTATATATGAATATGTAACAACAAATCCCACCATCATATACAACTATAATGCACCAATAAAAAATGTGGAAAAGAAGTTATGGCTGTACATCAAATATTCTCACCTTAATATCCCTTCATGAGTCTAGTGTCAATGACTATATTTAGATAGTTCCTGAATCTGTTTCTCTTTTATGTGTGCCTACCCCCAGTCCCTAAAAGATATTATAATGTAGTTTCACTCTTGCAAGATGAGAAATTTCAGGGAATCTGTTATACAACAATTTCAATATGTTAACACTACTGAAATGTACACATAAACATGACTATAAAGGTAAGTTGTGTGTTTAGTGCCTTTACCACAATTTAAATCCTTTTTAAAAAGATACTCCACTATCAACTAAAGTCCATTAGTGCAGTAATGAAGTTGCAGATGGTGCACTTGCTCATCTTTTTTCAAGACTAAGAGCTTATATATTTAACTAACTTTATTAGAAATTATTACCACATCAAAAACATTTTGTTTTGTTTAAAGTCTTGACAATTAGCTATAGCAACAGAGGCATGGCTACAAGCACAAGGGACAAATTTGTCAGGGTCAACCAATGCCAAGGGTCTCACAAGGATGGCAGTCATTGGTAGTCACAGACAGGGCATGTGCTGGACTTCACAGAGGCCATTGAGGTGCCCTGGGGACATCAAGAAAGGCTGGCCAGGGCACAGTGGATCATCCAGGATGTGGCTGGAAGTAATGATGCCCCCACCTAATCTTCAAAAAGGAAAAACTCTTCCATACTCAGAAGGCCTCTGATGCCCACCAGTGCCAGAACAGACTTTCCTGCATAGGAATGGTCATAGCCTAATAAGATCAAGTTAGAAAGCAGAACCTTGGTCCCCACAAAGACATGCATGTCCTAACCCTCAAACCTGTGAATATGTTGCTTCATGTGGCAAATGTAATTCTGCTGATATGATTGAGTTTAAGACTTTGAATGGAAAAGTAGCCAGGTGGGCCCAGTCTGAGTCCATAGGTTCTGGAAAGCAAGGAACCTTTCCCACTATGGCAGGGGAAGATGGAGGAAGTGGCCACAATCGCACAGCCTCTGAATGACAGAAAAGAACAAGAAAGGCTCCCCCAGGACCTCCAGAGAGGAACAAAGCCCTGTGGACACCTGCATTTTAGCCCAAGACACCAGTGTCCAAACTCTGGATTTCAGATCATTTACGATAATGCTTGAGCTATTTGAAGACATAAATTTATGATAATTTATTACAGAAGCAACAGGACAATAACATGGATGGTGGCAGATTCAGATGGTCAGCCTGTCCCCAGGAGCCACCATCAGTAGACTTACCCTGGTGATGCCCAGTTGCCCAATGTTCTCACTGTAGGAGGTGGTGCCATTCCCTGTCCCCCAGGCCCCTGCCAACAGGCAGCCAAGGCCCTGGATGCCAATGCCACGGTTGATGGCATGCTTCGGAGGGGGCGGGGCTCCCACCATCCGGGCACAAGCATAATAATCACCCACAGACTCCACCATGGTGGAGACCATCACAGTGATGATCCCAAGGACCCCAGGCAGGCTGATGGTGGGGAGGCCCCACTGTCCTGAAAAGGCAATGAAGGGGGAGTCTCTAGTCAGAGAATTCTGAGGAAGCTGGAACCATATCTTGGCTAGAGGGATTTCTGGGAGATTTTAAAAAGAAGACTGCTAACACAACCATCCAGAGGCTTTGCCTATGACTCCTGCCATGCCATTCCTCCTGAGCATGCTCAGATGCCCAGAACTTGAGGTCACTACACACAGAAAAAGGCAAAATTGGGTCCTTTTCCAGGGGAAGTTTTCAAAGCTGAGATTCTTTAGGGGAGTCTTTGGTCTACAATCCCTGAGGCTTGGCTAGCCCTGCCTGGACCCTGGTTACCTTTATATCATGAGAAAACCATAGGGAGAAGAGAGCAGAAGTGGCCTGAGGGATGCTCTATTCTCTTCAGAAATATTTTAATTCAGTTCCAAGCCTCCCTTGTGTGAGATCTATTAAATCCACAAGGAGACTCAAAAGCGTGGGTAGAAGTCAAGGCTTTCTGTTCCTCTCTCCTTCGCACCCCCAGGTTTATGGGTGCTAGGCAATGTGGAGGATGAGGGATGTAGTCCAGTTCTGAAGCAGGTATGGGAGGGCCAGCCTATGACCTAACATTCCCAAGAAGTTCTTAGAATAACCTGGGGCCTCTTTCTTTTTTTCTAGTCAGATGGAGTCCCTGGACCCTATCTCTTCTTTTGAATCCCTCCCTCAGCACAGTACAATTCTAACCACTGCCTGAGTCACATGGACAGTCTAGGGAAACCTGTATCTCAAGCTTGAAGTGACACCTCTTTCCTCCTTACCTGGGTAAGGGACACAGAACCAGGGGGCCTGGCTCAGGATGCTGCTTTTGGCATCAGTGCGGGCCAGGTACCCATAGGCGTTGGGGTCCCAGGGGAGAGCGTTGGTGACCGTGAGCACAAAGCAAATGAGCCAGGAGATACCGAGAGCCAGCAGCACCTGCCAGAGGAAGACTCCCTTCAAGCTCTGCCAGCTCCTGCCCCCTTTCCTCCCTCAGGAGGGGACCAGGAATGCTCTCAGATGAGGAAGAGCAAGGTTCCCAACACTGCTAGTGACATCAGGAATCTGCTGTGTCCTTGGTAAATTTGCATGTGAAACAAACATGCTGGATATAAAAACCACAGAATAATCTACTGGAGGAGACTTGTGAAAAATTGGAGCAGAAAAGTACAGCACATTGGACACAGGGTGTGGCAGGATTACAATTTGGCTTTCTTTCCACTGCGGCAGATCTCATGACCTGGGAGCAAACCCTCTGAGCCTTAATTTCCTCATCTGTACCATAGAATTACAATTTCTGTTCTGCAGAGCCTGAAACGAGGTTTCTTTTCTTTTATTATTTAAGACACAGAAAGAGAGAATCAACTTTTTTCATCTGGTTTTGTTAGGCTGACACTTAGTTGTGCATGTGGTACTGGGTCCCAGGTGTGTAAATCCAGGTCCTCACGCATACCACGCAAACACTATAACTGCTGAGACACTGCTCCAGCCCTGAAATAAGGTTTCTTAAAGTGAGGTCGTCAAATATACAGATTTTATATCTGGTGTTGGGACCCCAGAAGTCCGTATTTTAATGTATTCTCCAAGTGGCTCATACGCACACTGAATTTTAGGATAACTGGACTGCAAGTTGTTAAAAGATCAAGAAGATCATTAGGTAAGTTTCTTTGTACTTTGAGAAATACCATTAAGGGTTAAATTAAAGCTGAAGACACAGCTTTGTTGACACCTACACACTTGACATGGTGCCGTGAATTCAACAGACAAGGCTCTGAAGGGAGGCCCCATCTTCATCATGGGTATTTGGATTGGTCATTAGCCACTGGAAAAGACCCTGGTCTAAGCAATGGCTCACCAGGCCACTTCAGGCCCTTGGTTTTATGTCATTAGAGGTGAACCTGGGTGTCTCTCCCAGGTGAAGAAAATCAGACACATGAAAAGACTGTCTCACACCAGTGCAGAGAGCAGGAAGTAGGCCTCCTGGAAAAGAAGCATTTGAGGGAAAACATTGGATGGCATGCCACCAACTGCCAGAAAGTGCACCCCACATACCCAGGTTTCTTTCTGTCTGCTAGCAAGAGACAGATTCAGATGGGGGACGGTTGATTTAGGGGCCACCTGGGCACAGGGAAGCTGCCCACACTGCCAGGTACACAAATTAAGAGTGGAAGAGGGTGGGCAAGGGTGCTTCTTACAGGGAAGAACTGAAACAGGTAGAACTTGGAGATGTGAGACTTCTTCTCTCCCCCAGAAACAGGCACTGGCACCGCGATGTTTTTCAGGAACTGAGAAAACAGCACGACGAGGAAGATGGTCCTGAAACAAACAAACAGCCACACCAACCTAGAAAGCTGGCTTATTCTGAGCAAGAGCACTAGAGGCTCTGGGCGTGGTCCAAGGAGCTGAGCCACCAGGTGAGTCTGGGGCAGTGGCCTCACCAAGAGGGTCCAGCTGGCCCCTTTCTGCAGCACAGGCAGAGTCCTGCCATCTCTGAAAAGAGTTCCCTATTGGAGATGCTGCTGGTTGAAGAGGAACAGTGGGACAGGGTGCTGTTATTTCTGAGAGGCATGTGCTGTTGACAGCAGACTAGATCTAGTTGTTAGAACTGTTGAGGGACATCAGGGACTGTCATATCTTGAGGCTATTCTGCAGGTTTGATGGTGCTCACACCTCTCCTCATCACAAGAGGCAGAGTGAGTGAGGTTGTCATACCTAAGTCCTTTCAAAACTCAGTTTAAATGCATGAGGACCCCTGACCCCTGTAGCATCCTGTTCCTTCCAGCTGGCTAACACCACCCACACCTCCTTCACATGTGCACTCCCACAACAGTTCACGGCTGCCTCCTGGTATCATTAGTGTTCAGATTCATTTCTTCTCTCTCTCTTAGACTGTACTATGCTTGAGAGCTGAGCCATTCTTCGCATCCTTTTCAAGCTCAATGAAAACTGATATCCTGGACTCCCATTAGTCTCACAAGCTGATCTTCCACCAAAGAAAAACTTACATGGGTCTCCCTCCCCAGACAGTACTTACATGAAAGAAATTCCCCAATGGATGCCAGCATCATTGCCCACAGATTCAAAGAGAGGCAGGGCCACCAGGGAAATGGTTGGAGCAATGGTCAGAGGGCCAATGAAGCGCATGAGAAAGCCAATGAGGCCTGAGAATCCCACAAGAATCTGGACACAGGAAGCAACCATGATGGCACCCTGCAACTGAAGGAAAAGAGGACCTCAGCTCAGCCCAGGTCATTGGAGCAAGCCAAGGTGCTCAGACCCTGCTCAGCCTTACCACCGGTAGTGTACATTCAAAAGCACTGCAGAAACAAACTGGAATTCAAGGAACTGGCAGAAGGAGAGACCTGATCTCACTCTTCTCTCCTGCATGTGCTTCCAACTGTGTGTTGGACATTCTTATTTAACATGAAATTTTTCGGGAAATATACTTCAGGATTTCTTATGGACCATAGTCATGGTGGTGAAATGACTTGTGCCACTAGCCTCATTCAGTGGACACTGAACTTCTTGCCGTTATAGTCTTCTGTTCTTCTGCTGGCAATTGCAGGGGGTCTGGAAATTCTACCATAAAGAACCAGTAAGTGAATGAATATTTTAGGCTTGGTGGTCTTACCTTATAGGCTCTGTTGCAACCTTTCCAGATTATATGTGAAAAAATAAGGATAGCTGTTTCCAATAAAACTTAATTTATAGACATCGAAATTTGAATACCATGTATTTTTGACATATCAGAGTATAATATTCTTTTGAGCTTTTTTTTTTTAAAGAGAGAGGGACAGTGAGAGAGACAGAGAAAGAGAGAAACAACTTTATTTAGTTTTTCACATGGCCTTAGTTGCTTCAACACTTAGTTGTGTCCGTGGTGCTGGGATTTGAACCTGGGTCCTTGTGCTTGCCAGGCAAGCACTGAAACCACTGAGCCACTGCTCCAGCCCCTCTTTTGAGCTTTTGAAAGTTACCATTAAAATGTAAAATAATTCTTAGCTCATGGGCTATTGAAAAACTGGCAATGGTCTGATTTGGCTCCTGGACTTTCATTGCCATTCTTGATTGATTGGACTTGAATGAGTTTACTTTACTTTCTCTCTAATAGTTTGGATGCTATACCTTCTAATTTTAGTCTTTTATAAATTATTCTTTACTTTTTAGTGTTATTATTTCTAACTTCCACCCAAGTAATACAGTGACTCTAGAAAACTTCAACTTTTATCACCATCTTCTGCTTCCATGCTATTATTGTGAAACATTTATATTTCCACTGCAATTGATTGTTATAGATTTTATTATGTTTTCCAAAAGTCAAAACTTATTTAGAACTTATTTAGATATACCTACTGATGTGCACTGAATTTTGCCCCATCCCCAATTCAGATATCAGAGCCTAATCCCCAGTGTGATGACATTTGAACATGGATGCTTGAGAGGTAAAGAGGTTTAGATAAGGTCAGGAGGATGAGACCCCATGATAGCATTAGCACCTTTATATGAAAAGAAAAATCATCTTCTCTCTCTCTCCCTTCCCCACCATGCAGCAAGGAAAACTATGTCAGGAAATAGTTACAAGGCAGCCATGTGTAAGCAAACAAGAAAGCCCTCAACAGAGCCCTACCATGCTGGCAACCTGGTATCAGGTTTCTGGCTTCCACAACGATGAGAAAATATTTCTGCTGTTTAAACCATGTGGTCTTTGGTGCATTTATTATGCAAGCCCAAGCTGACTAATACACCTGTGTTTTTACCACATTTCTTTCCTCACTATTGCCTCTTTACCACCACTTCTTTTTAATTGAGAAATTTATTTGTTGAACAATCATACTTTTTAATTGAAGATTTAATTTCCTTTTGCCTGAAGAATATCTTTTAGTATTTATTTCAATAAAGGTCAATGATGAATAAACACTTTGAATGTTTGTTTAACAGAAAATGTCTTGATTTTGCCATCAATTTTGTATGACATAGAATTCTACAGTAGGGCTAGATTTAGGGAATGACAGTGTTTTCTCCTGGCAGTTTGGAAATGCTCTATTGCTTTCCAGCCTCTTGTGTTGCTTACTGAGAACGCAGCATAACTTCCAATTGCTCTGTTTTTGTAGATAGTTTTTCTTTTCTTGCTTGTTGCTTTTAAGATTTTCTTTTCATATTTGATATAGCAGCTTCATTATGATGTATCTATTCTGAATTTACTTTTATTTATTCCTCCAGGAACTTGGTGTGCTGTTTTCAAGAGTATTCACTTCTTTCATTTGTTCTAAACAATAAGCTTTTATATATCTTCTCTCACTCTTGCATTTTCTCTGTTATGGCCTTTTAGAATTCCTATTAGATACAAGTGGACATATGCTCTAGTCTATATTTCTTATTTTCTATTTAATATTCCTCATATTTTTATCTCTCTGTGATGAATGCTAGATTACACCCTTAGGAAGTCTTTCAGTTCATTAATCTCCGTATGTCTAAATGCTGTTTAACCATTAAATGCATGTTAAAACTGAAATGACTGTGTATTTTTATTACTAGCAGTCTATTGGTTTTATTTTCAAATTTCTCTATTCTTATTACATCTTATCATTGTATCATGGTTTCTATTAATTTTTAAATTTTTTTTGTACCAGGTATTGTACCCAAGGGTGCTTAACCGCTGAGCCATATCCCATTATTTCCTTGTGGGAAATGCTGAAATTTATACCTCTGAGGTCCTCTTCAGGGGAATTATTGTTTCCTGTGGCAGATTGCATAGCTTAGAATGTGAGAGTTTCCCTATAAAATAAGTTTACTCTTTCTTCTGCTGAGAGCCACAGGCATTTTGTTGGCAGGACTGTTCTCCACTCCTGAGCTTGGGAGCTCACAGCTGTTGGGAGTTGTAGTTTCTATTCCTCAGGCAGATCTCTGTCTCAACACTTCTCACAGAACCCTGTGCAGAATGAAAAACTTCCTTGCTCACTTCTGGCTGCTCAGTGGAACTATCACAGACCTCTGCTCATGGAAGGGGTGCCCTATCAGGAATCCAGCTGATCATTATGACCCAAGCTTCTTATGAAGCTTTGAGCTGTGTCTGGCTCTAATTCCTCATCCCACCATCATACGTCCCATACATCTGACTATACTTTCCAGTTCTGTTTCTAGAAACATTTCCACTTGGCTTTCTACTCAAGTGTGCATTTGAAAATTCAGTTCACCCATCATTTTTATCTGCTGGTAATGTGAGTGGTCTGTGCAGCTCAAACTATTATGATACTGGGATATAAAGTTTAAATTGGTCTCATGTGGTAAAAACAGAACTTGCCATCTCCACACCCCCATACACACATACACTTTCCTCCTTTTCCTGCAACCACTATTTCTTCAGAACAGAATCACTGTTCATTTTTCCCTCTCTATTACTTCCTGGACCTAAGCAAGTCATGGTGCTCTTACCGGAGCTTTATTCCTACTGCTTCCATCTGTGGTACACAGATGGTGATATATGGCTGTTGTGATCATCAATGGTTTCCAGCTGCGACGTGTGTGCAAATAAATATAATTCAGAGAGACATGGAGAATCCATTCTTCTTCACAATGGGCTGACCTGGTAAATAAAACCAACCAGTCAATCCATTAATAAAATGTGGATGATTCTTGAAAGGACCATGACTCATTAACAGTGCTGATGAAAATGTTTGACCAGCAGAGGGAGAAAAAACACTATATTAATACTGGCTTTGTGGCTCATTGGGCTGACCTGAAGGTGAGAAAGAACAGTGGAGAGGACACATTGCCTTAGCCCTGGGCAAGAGGAACCCTGCCCTGGGCTCTGTGTTTCAGAGCAGGAGTTGGCAAACTTTCTGTAAAAGGCTGGAGAGTAAATATTTCAGATTTTGAGCCACATGTGGGTTTTGCCACAGATAACTTTTCTTAAGCAAACGTTTTAAAATATAGAATTCATTCTTAGTTCGCAAGTAGTTAAAAAACAAAACAAAATAGGCCACAGGTTGGATTTGGTGCAACACTATAGTTTGCTAACTCCTACTTTGGGAGACTCTACAAGCACAAAAATAAAAACAAACGAAAAAAACAGAGAGAAAGAGAGATAGAGAGAGAGAGAGAGAGAATGTATTAGAGAAAATGTAGCTGTCTCTGCCACACTCTTCCTCCTGAAAGATGCAAGTGTTCCCAAGAACACTCTCTTCACACTCCATGCTTTCCTCCCTGGTCATCCCTATCCCTTTCTTGCTCGCCATCCTCTTTTATTTTCTTCATTGCACTTAAGACTCTTCAATATTTCCCTCTTACATTTTCTTTTTTTTTATTATTGGTGCATTAAAGTTGTACATAATGATCAATTTGTTATTACATGTTCATACATGCACACAGCATAACAATATGATTTGGTCAATATGAGCCCTAGCATTACACCTCACTCCTCCAATCCCCCAGTTCCTTACTTCTACTGATCACTCTTTTAATTTTTGAGTTATTCATTTATTGCTTTCACTGTTCCTGTTTATATTGATTGTTTGGGAATTATTTAGTTTCCTAGAGCTGCAAAATATATTTTCCTTCTCCCTTAACTCTCCCTTCTTCCTTACCAAACTTCACCCCTCTCCCCTTCTGCTTCCTCAACTACTAGATTTCTTTTAATTCTTCTATTAATTTGTATTTGAATGATTCTTTATAAAAATCTTATCCCTCCCTTCCCCATTTCCTTCATTTTACTCTAGTTTCCACAAATGAGAGAAAACATATGACTTTTGAGTTTCTCAGTTTGGCTAATTTCACTTAGCATGATATTCTCCATTTCCATCCATTTACCCGCAAATACCATAATTTCATTCTTTCTAGTAGGTGAGGAGAACGCCACTGCATATATACCACAATTTATTAATCCATTCATGTACTGATGGCTTCTGATTTAATTCTTTAATTTAGCTATTGTGAATTGTGCTGCTATAAACATTGACATGGCTGTGTCACAGTGGTATGTAGATTTTAGGTCCTTTGGGAAGGTCCCCAGAAATGGGATAGCTGGGTCATATTGTGGTTCCATCACTGATTTTTTGGGCAATCTCCATACTGCTTTCCAGAGTGGTTGTACTACTCTGCAGACTAACCAACAATGTACAAGTATCCCTTTCTCCCCAAACTATGCCAGCATTTATTATTGTTCCTGAACTTGATCATTGTCATTCTAACTGGAGTGAGATGAAATCTTAATGAAGTTTTGATTGCCATTTCCATCTTTGCTAGAAAAGTTAAACATTTTTTTCATATATTTATTGGCTATTTCTGTTTCTTCTACTGAGAAATTTGTTTAGTTCTTTTGCCCATTTGTTGATTGGGTTTTATGATTTTTGGTGTTAAGTTTTTTCAGTTCTTTATATATTCTGGATAGAAGTCCCCTATCATAAGGGTAACTGGCTAAGATTTTCTCCCTTTCTGAAGGCTCTGTCATCACAGCGTCAATCATTTCCTTAGCTGTGCAGAATCACTTTAGTTTAAGGGCATCATTCTTGGTCTAACTTCTTGCACAATTGGTGTCTTCTTAAGGCAGTTGGTGCCAGCTCTTATGATGGAGTGTTCACCCTTTTTTCTTCCATCAGTTGTTAGGTTTATGATCTGATTCCTAAGTCTTTGATCTATTTTGATTTGAGTTTGTGCAGGTGATCGATAAGGGTCTAATTTTATTTATTCTACATAAAGCTATCCAGATAATCAGCACCATTTGTTAAAAATGCTGTCTTTCTCCAAGATATATTTGTGTCTCCTTTGTCAAATACCAGACTATATATTTGAAGATTTGACTCTATGATTTCTGTTTTGTTTGATTGGGCCTCATGCCTATTTTGATACCAATACAATGCTGTTTTTGTTACAACAGCTCTGTAGTATAATTTCAGATCTGGTACTGTTAAGTCTCCTGCTTCATTGTTTCTCTGTATTTTTTTATTCTCACTTGCATTGACTTTAGCTCTTATTTTCTGTCTTCTACTGGTTTGGAGTTCTTTGTTCTTCATTTTTTTTTGTTTTGTTTGTCTTTTGCTTAGTATTGTTTTGGCTATTCCTAAGTAATTTAAGAATTATCTTTTTCTAATACCATGAAGAAAGTCATTGGTATTTTGATTGGTATTACATTAGATCTGTATAGCACTTTTACTACAACCATTTTGATATGATTGATTCTGCCTATCCAAGAACATGGGATGTCTTTCTATCTTCTAAAGGCTTATTCAAATTCTTTCTTCAGTTTTCTAGAGAGTTCATTGTAGAATTCTTTTACCTCTTTGATTAGACTATATTCCAAGTGTTTTTTGTCTTTGTTTGCTTGGTTTTTTTGGATTTGTTGTTGTTTGTTGTTTTTAGGTTATTGAGAATGGGATAGTTTTCCTGATTTCTTCTTTTGGGGAATCACTGTTGGAGAAGAGTAAAGCAATTGAGTTATGGGTGATGATTTTGTGCCCTGCAACTTTACTAATTTCATTTATAGGTTTTAGAAGTCCTCTGGTGCAATTGTTTGGATCTTCTTGATACAACATCATATTGTCAACAGATAAAAATATTTTGACTTTTTTTTCTATTTATATATCCTTTTGATTTACTTTTCTTGCCTAATTGCTATAGCTAATATTTCAAGGACTGTATTTGAATATCAGTGGTGATAGTGGACAGGCTTATCTTGTTCTTGAATTTAGTGGAAATGTGTTCAGTTTTTCTCTGTTTAGTAAGAGGTTGGCTATGAGTTGGTCATAAATGGCTTTAAAATATAAGGTAAGTTCATTTGATCCCCAGATTCATGTTTTTTCACATGAATGGGTGTTAGATATTATCAAAGACCTTTTCTGCACCAATTGAGAAGATCATAGGACTTTTGTTCTTAATTCTGCTTCAGTGATAAATCACACTTATTGATTTACTTGTGTTGAACCAACCTATTGAATCCCTGGAATGAAACCCACTTGTTCATGGTGTAATATATTTTCATGTGTTTTTGGATGTGATTTGTTAAAATTCTACTAAGGATTTTTGCATCTATGTTCATTAGGGATATTTGTCTTTAGTTTTCTTTCCATGGTGCATCTTTCTCAGGTTTTGGTTTCAAGGTTACAGTTGCTTCATATGACATATTTGGGAGTGTTCCATCACTTTCAATTTCATGGAATAACTTATGAGAGACTGGTTAGAACTTCTGCAAAGCTCTGGAAGAACTCAACTGAGAATCTGTCAGGTCATATGCTTTGCTTTTTTGGAAGGTTTTAAATGCTGTTTCAATTTCATTGCTTACTATAGGTCTGTTTAGGAATTCTATATCTTCCTGATTCAAATTGGGCAAATCATAAGTGTCTTGAATTTTACCCATGTCTTCCAAATTTCTTCTTCATTGAAGTATAAATTTTCAAAGTAAGTTCTGATAACTCTCTGGATATCAGCTGGTTCTGTGGTGATATCTCCTTTTTCATCTCTGATTTTGCTTCATCTTTTTATTTCTTCTGATTAAGTGGCTAAGGCCTATTTATTTTATTTATCTTTTCAAAGAACCAACTTTTTATTTCATTGCTTCTTTGTATTTTTTTATTCTCAATTGTATTGACTTTAACTTTTTATTATTTCCTGTCTTCTAATGGTTTGGGATTGTTTTGTTCTGCTTTTTCTAAGGACTTGAGGTGGAGCATAAATTTATTTATTTGGGATCCTTCTAATTCTTTAATGTAGACACTCAGTGCTATAAATTTTCCTTTAGAAATCTTTCATGTGTCTCAGGGATTTTGATATGCTGTGTCTATGTTCTCATTCATTTCTAAAAATCTCTTGATTTCTCTTCTCATTTCTTCTTTGATCCATGCTTCATTTAAGAGTATTATTCATCTGCATGTATTTATGTGATTTCTGTTAATTTTCTTGCTGTTGATTTCAGGCTTCATTCCATTATCATCTGACAGGATACAAGGGACTATATCATTTTTTTATGTGAAGATTTATTTTATGGACTAGAATATGTTCCATTTTGGAGAAAAGTTTCATGCACAGCAAAGAAGAATGTAAATTCAGCTGTTTGTGACGGAATATTATGTAGATGTCTGTTATATCCAGCAGAAAAATAGTGTTATTTAGGTTAGTGATTTCTTTATTGGCTTTTTGTTTCCATGATCTGCCTATTGGTGTTAACGGTGTATTGAAATTTCCCAGTATTATTGTATTGGGGTGTAGTTTGATGTCATGGAACATTTTTTCATGTATTTGAATTGTTGAATTTGGGGCATATATGTTTCCTACTCATTTTTCTTGTTGGATTGCATCCTCTACTAAGATGTAGTGTATTATTTTGTTTCTTTTGATTAATTTTTGCTTGAAACCTATGTTGTCAGATATGAGAATT
Source organism: Aplodontia rufa (assembly GCA_004027875.1). Taxonomy (NCBI): domain Eukaryota; kingdom Metazoa; phylum Chordata; class Mammalia; order Rodentia; family Aplodontiidae; genus Aplodontia; species Aplodontia rufa. The sequence continues at coordinate 23,402 of PVKS010006771.1, forward strand.
GCCACTCCTGCTTTTTTTCTTGGGTCATATTCCTGAAATGCATTCACCATCATTTTACCTTCAGCTTAAGGGTACCTTTTCCTAAAAGATGAGTCTCTTGTAAGCAGCATATACCTGGATTTTAATTTTTGATACATCTTGCTAATCTGCATCTTTTCATTGTGTAGCGTAACAGTTAATATTCATTGGTTGTCTGGATATGTGTTTGTGATTTCCTGCCATTTTGGAACTTTTCTGTATTTTATTGTGTTTTTATTCTCATTTAGTGGGCTATTCTTTTATTGAGCTATGTCTGCTTGTGGGTTTAGGGAATTGTTCTTACATTCCTCTAAATGAAATTTGTCTTTGAATAGTATTGGTAGCGCTTGTTTCATGCTCATGAATTCTTTATTTTTGTTATGGAATGTTTTTATTTACCCCTTGAATTTGAAATTGAGTTTTGCTAGGTATGATAACCTTGGCTGACTGTTGTTTTATTTCAGGGCTTGAGATGTCTTTCCAGGCTCCCCTGGCTTTTAGGCTCTGAACTCAGAAATCAGAAGTGGTCCTTATTGGTTTGCCTCTAATTGACCTGATGTTCCTCTTTTGCTGCTTTTAATATTCATTCCTTATCCCCCGAGCTGAGCATCTTGATTATATTATGTCCCAGTGAGTTTCTCATTTGGTTATGACTATTAGTGGTTCTGTAAGCATTCTGTATGACAATGTCTGTCATGTTTCTAATATGGGAGAAATTTTGTGTAACAATTTCATTGAAAAAGATTTTTAAGTCTGTAATTTGTATCTTCACGTTCTCTTCTATTCCTAGGAATCTCAAATTTGATGTTTTGAAGTTATCCCGGAGATCTTGTATATGCTGGTCATGTTCTATAATTCTTTTTCTCTTTACTTCCTTCTATATATTAGAGATCATGTATACTGTCTTCAGTGCCTGAAGTTCTTTCTTCTCTTGCTGAGATTTTATCTTCTATACCATCTAATCCATTAGTGTTTCCTTCAAGTGAGCTTGAACTTTAATAGGTCTTGTCTTTCATTTCTAGGAGTTCTGCTTGGGATTTTTTCCATTATTTCTATTCTTTATTAAAGTGGTCTTTCATCTTCTGTAATTGCTGTCTGGATTCCTTCATTAAATCTTATTTTAGTTCATGGAAAAAATGGTAACCAAATTTTTATAATCTTTATCCAAGTTTTCATCCATTTTACTATCCTTTTGGGGGGGATTGTACATGGAGGTGGTTTGTGTGCCTATTTTCTCATATTTTCAATGGTCTTGTTTTTACACATCAATTGAAGTGGATTCTTCTTCCTCTTACTTCATGTGTTTCACTTATGTGTAACCTATTCTGAGAATTCTCTGTATTTGACAAATGGGCATATGTTCAGTGGTGGAATCTGAGTCCCTCTGTGATTGCTCCTCCCTTTGTCATTGTTGATGACTTGGATTTGCTTCATTATTTATTTATTTTAGTCTCCTCCTTTATTTGAGGTGGAGTACTGCCTGGGAGTGTTAAGTTCAGCAGCAGAATCCCTAACCTGTCAAATTTTAGTGTCTCTGTAAATTCTCAACACCACATGGAATATAAGGAAACAAACAATAGCTACATCCAACACTAACAATATACAGTCTTACACTGAACACTTTGTTCCTACTGTTACTGCAACAGTGTTAATTGGCACAAAAGACATAAATGGTAGGATCAGCAAATGCCTTCAGCCAAAACAATAATAAACATTAATTATATCTAACTTAAAATTAAACAATAGTTATAAACTTTGGCATCAACGGCAGTAATGACTGCAACAGCAATAATGGTGGGGGTCAAAGTGATATACACTAATTATTGCTAGATGTTGATAAGAATACAGGCAATTAAGCAAAAGGAAATGTAAAAGAAAATAGAAAAGGACTTATAATTTCAAGAATGATCAGAGGGAATGTATAAGAGATATTGGATATCATGATTATAAGATAGGAGGAGTAAAAATAGAGGTAGAAAATAAGGGAAGAATGACAAAGACAGCAATAGAATTTGGCTGTTATCTGAAAGAAAGAGAGGAGAAACTTGAGAGACAGTCTAATGAGGAATCATAAAAAGTAAAAGCAAAATATACTGATCAAACACCCAAACTTCTAAAGGCAGGGCAGGGGGAAATGTTTACTTTTGATGAATTTTTAAAGATGAAGAAAAATGAAAAGAAGGAAAAAGCAAATATGTGTAGGAATACATGTCCAAGAATAAGTTGGCACCACAAAAACACTCACAAACAACAACAACAACAAAAAACAAAATAAGAGGAAATAAATGTCATAAATAGGGAGTGTGATGGTTCCTTTTTCAGAATGAAATCTTATCTTAAGGTTTGCATGTAAAAGAAAGCCATCTTAGGTTAAGAACTATATGCTCAGAGATAATCCTGTTTTAAACTCCATATAAGATATTCCAAGACACTCATAGTTCTTTTCTGTACTTGCCTCCCTTTTATATTAGCCAATCATTATAATTGTATGCCTGAGCTCCTCCAATCAGAGTAAAGGGTAGGATTCTGTCAGGTTGGAGATATAAGCAAGCAGATTGCCCACCCAAGTGTGCTTGTTTATCTGATTCCCTTTGTGAGTACACCCACCTTCAGAAATAAAATTGTCTTGCTCACCAATTTCTGGGCATGTGTTGGATTTTCTTATGGCACCTCAGAATTTTAAATGATTTTTTTTTCCAAACAATTTGGTGCCCCTGCAGGGATCCATACATCACCTGGCAGGGGGTCACAAGCATGACCCTCTCCTTAGAGGACATTTGTCCCACTGCCTTGTTGTGGTATCCTAAGAATGGGGGAGAGAACCATGATCTTTCAGACTGACAAAGGACCCAAGATCTGAGGTGGATCAGAAGTGGATCAGCAATATGTGGAGAGGGCCCAAGAAAGCACCATAGGATCAGGTAAGTTCACTGCAGAACAATGGTAGGAATATCTCAGGGAGATTAATACTCCTTGGTGGTTGGGACATTTTGAAGATTGTGTGAGTGTGCCTGAGATGTGTCTGGGACATGCAGTGAGTATGCAAACTCCCAATCCTCAGTGCTGGTAGCTGTGGAAAAGAACTGGCTGGAAGTGGTGGAAGTGACTGGGGGAGGGACATAAGAATCACCAGTCAAGAGGGAACCTACAAGTTACACTTCTTGGAGCTCAGGTACACAAGACCATATCTGCAGGGGAACAGGATGGGAAATGAAATTTCTACTCTAGAGAAAGAAGATGAAGGAGCTCTTATGGACATGAGAAAGTTAAGCTGTTGCTGCTGAGAAAGCTCTTGGTAGAAGTGGGTGAAAAGTTGACTGTGCAGCTACTCTATCAGAATATATGTGGCAAATTCTCTCTGGCAGGCACTTCTCATACTTCCTAGAGATAAATGCCCTGAAGATGAGGATAAGAAGCAAGAAACACCATGTGATGATACTTGTCTTTATTAAGAATAATTTGCTTATTTTTAATTTCCTTTGTACTGAATTCTTTGTATGAAGTATCTTTAAAAGACCTTGAATAACTACTTGCTTTCTCATGATTACCCTATAGAAGAACATGAGAAATAAAGCTCAGGACCTTGGAGTTGGACTTCCTGGTCTCCTGTGCCTTACTTTTTTATTTTTCTCTCATTTCTTTAGTCATCCATTTCCCCAGGTCCCTGATACTCAGAGATCGACAGATGATGGTGGGGGAAAAGATGAAAATTCCCCAGATAGCCTTCTGGGCTACATGTTAGTATATTGGAAAGATAATTCTAGAAAACAAATGAATGAAAAACCAGATAATAAGATATTATTGTTTCATTTAGATTCAGTAGGCCTATCCTAGAATGGTCAGAACTATCAGTATCTGTTACAGATTATTTTGGTTCTAAAATTCAAATCTGGCAGAAGGGCTCACATCTTTAAGCCCTAAGGTTCAGCTAAAACTCTTAAGTTCTGAGGACCTGGGCCTGTCTTGTTATTTGTCTGTAATCCTTCACTCCCTTTTCTCAATTATCTTTGCACAGTCTCATATTATATGCCCCTGCTAGGTGTGTGGCTTCAAGAGATGAGGTTTATTGCTTGGTTTTTGTTTTGTCTAAATTCCTAAAGTCTAAATCCCTTCATTCCTAAGGTCAATGAGCCAAGGACAGATAATTCAGCCTAGGATGGGAAATACTTAATCTCGCTTCCCCTTAATTAGGGAGGGGAAGGAGAAATGTCAGTTTTAAAATAAGCTGCAATTAGTAGAACAATGAGGACAAGAACTGCTCAACTTTTCACATTAAATCCAGTTGCTTTGCTATCTCTGTTCCTCTGTCCATGGAATTCATTGTTTGAATTCACCTGGGATTTATGGAAGGGTGAGCAATATGGACAAAGGAATTCTTATTTCTCTTCTCTATTCTCTTCCTCAAGGGACAAACTGTTTTAAAATACCAGGCACCTGTCAGACAGTTAAATACTAGCATGGCTGTCAATCTTAAGAGACGGGTGACAGACTTGCAGGGCAGGTGGAGCCAATTCCCCTTTACCAAAGTGTTGGCAATGTTAGTACTAACTAACGTATGTCCCTGGTATCTATCTTTTCACCCATTACTAGAGATTCTCAGGATAGGACTCCTCTAGCTTTAAAATTAGGCTGCCTTCTCCAGACTTTCATAGTACATGTTTTCTCCTGTATTCTCCCTCAGCTGGCAGGAAAAGGCCTTAGAAATTCTATCCCATATAAAGAGTAACCTACCCCTCAAATCTCGATGTGCAGGAAGCCAAATTATGGTCCTGTGAATATGAGGACTGAAAGGGACAAAGGGGAACATGTAAGAAGCTACATGAGGAAGTTCCTAAAACAGTTTAAGACCAGAGAGGAAAATGGCATCACTTTAAAATCTGCTGTTGGACATAAAAGACTTTTTTCTTATACTCTGAGATTATGCTTTATCAGTGGTTTCCTCCCTTATGCTAGATAGCAGGAGATAGATGGAGAGGATCTGGAGAGGTTGGCTGAACGCGGCTCCAGGATTTTCTAGGAACACTTGAGTGGGTTCACACTCTGCTTTGGGACAATGTAGGCATTGCCCTTGGCACAGGGGTCATCTCCATAAGGGAGGCTGGTGGGCCCAGGAACCCAGAGAATTCACTCCTTCCTGGGGTTTTTTGTCTTCTCTCCAGTTGGGAAAAGGGAAGGAAAATGAAAAAATTCCATTTGTACAAGTCTTCTTTAACATGAGAACCTTTTCCTGAGAATTTCAAGGACTCTCATATTCTTTAAATATCTAGACTAATTCTAATATGATCTGAAAGTGCACTCTCCTCTGATAAAGATGTTCCAATGCTCCTTTACAACCCTAATTATGGCCATGTCATTTTTTATTATTTCTGTATTTTTTGAGCTCATGGTTTTTATTCTGAATTCGCTTTGATTTTGCATTTTTAATCTTTGTTTCCTGTTGATTTTTATGTGTTCTGTGTACTATATGTTGTGTTTATGTGTGTATGTTGTCTATATTTGTAAATATGTATGGTCCCAAAACTGAAGAAAGTTCTATTTTAATTGGTTAAATAGATAAGAATAAAGATGCTTTCAAAATTACTAATGTACAAAGTTCTGTTGGTTATAATCAGCAGTCAGTAAGTTATTCAAGGGTTTTCTTTTCTAAGATTAACTTAACTTTTAATATGCCAGTTCTCTGTGTTTAGAAGCAAAATAGATTCCTTAGAACAGTGGTCTGCTGTAATCTATCAAAATAATGTTTTTGTTTCTGTGAGGTTTTATTAGAGAAACTAAGTCTCAAAGAGGTTAGGGTTTGTGAGGTTTTATTACCTAGGGAAAACAAGTCTCAAAGGGACTAGGTTTTGTACCTGTTCTAAAGTCTTTTAAATAATTATTTTGTAACTGGTTTAAAAAGTTCTTTTAGGTTACAGAAGCATTGTTAACAGTGTAAACAAATGTAAACTGATATATGTAAACATCTAAGAAATGTTTGTATAAGCCTTATTTACGTGTTATGTAAAAGTATGTAAAATGAAAGTTTATGTAGGTTTACTAGCAAAATAACTAATAGGTGCTCTCCTTTGTATATTGTATCGTTAACTTTGTTTCCTGAACAAGTAAGAGATTTAAGGCTATCCTTTGATGTCTGCTAGTGCTGCTAACATATGCAGACCTGTGATTATTTTTACTATACACTATGCACTCTAAATTTTTCTTCCAAGGTTAAAGTTACTTAATATAAGGACAAAAGTGTAATTGGGATGATATTACTGACTTCTTTGTATTTTAGATGTTAATGCCCTCCAGGTATAGAAATCTTTTGAGGTGTAAAACTTAGGAGGGCATTTTACCAAGTTAGTATTTCCAAACTGAAATTATCTACAGTGATAATCTCTTTTCAGTCTTCTATAGAAACAATAAATTTGGTTGGGGATCTATTTGTATCATTTAATATTTTGTGATTAGATATCCCATTTTAACCATGATAAGGAAGATCTGATTTATTTGAAGGTTGAAAATGTGAAAACTTGAATAGGTTCAAATATTGTGTTATTTGTCAAGAGCTCCCATCTTAACTGAGATAAATCTCTGTTTCTCACCCTTCACCACATTAGGATGATTCTAAATTAGGCTAAACTTGAGCTCATTTAAGGTCACATTCAAAGGACAGATTTTTGTTATAAAAATTTCTATGATCTCAAAATAATCAAGAAATATAATGCAAAATGAATTATTGAAGATAAGGAAGATTATAAGGAAATTTTAAAAGGAAGTAAAATTTATAAAGGGTCTTATATGAATGAGTGATAGACTTACAAATCTTTATGGAGGCAAAATAGGCACCAAAGTCATTAATATTATCATGGAAATTATGTTTCTTTGTTCACAGCTATTTGGTCTTTTTAATTTCATTTTGTATTTTCCTTTTTAAAACTTTATAAATGTGGTCTGTTAATGTTTTACAGAAGTTTTACTTCTAACAGAAAAACCCGAGTTAAGCCATCACCTACAGGACAGATGAAATATAATGCTATTTTTTAGTATTCTTACTGACCTTAATTAAATGAAAGGGGAAACTATAAATCTGTATATATTAAATTAAACCCAGTATTTCTGCTTCAAGAATTAGTGAAACTGGCCTGTTCGATGTTTAAAACCAAAATGTGAAGACTAAAGTTAGGGAAATAGAAGAGCCAAGGAAAAGTGGCCACTATTTTGGTAATTGTCCTTTAAGGTCAGCCAGGACCCAGAGAATGGGGGGACACATCTATAGACCCTGCACCTCTGGTGTTGTGAAGACCGTAGTGAACAGGAAAGCCAACCAGTGTATATTCTGCAAAAAGGAGAGTAATTAGAAAGGGAGATATCCCTGATGCTTTGTAGGGAAGGCACATGTTGTCAGCAAGACCCTGAAGCATCCTGGCAAATGACACTGATAGAAGAGCTAAAGGGCCTCTTGTGAGTTCCCAGAAGTAGCCCTCTGAGGAATCTCAGCTGACTCTTTAGTAGTAGATTGGAACTAGATTAATTTTGACCAACTTCGTCTTAAACACCTGGGAGGAGAGTTATTACGAAAGTACAGCCAAATTTTGATGTAATTTAAGATATATAATTGTATCAACTCACCAAAGTAATTAAGGCTGAAAATATAAAAAAAAAGAAGTTTCCTAGACAGGAGAGCCTAATACACAAATGTGTTCTGTATTAATTCAAGACATATTTATGCCCTTTTTATTTTGGCAAGGCTGAAATGAACTGTTACTGAGTTCCCCTTCTAGAATTTGCAATTCACCACTTCAAGCCTGGAGACCTGATTGTAACTAAGTTCTGGAAAGCAGCCAGGATTCAAATGAGCTGGAAAGGACCTTACCAAGTGATCTTAATCACAGGGATGGCTATCTCAACTGCTAAAAGTGGAGAACTCATTACCATGGCTGACTTTCACCTCAAAAAGTTAATATATCTAGGATAGGTAGCAATATGAAAGGATATAATAAAAATGGTACCAAAGGTATAAAAAGGAAAAGGGAGATTTGTGAGGATAAGGAAGTCTGATGATCAATTTTCAGAAGGTAGACTTAAATTTCACATAAGGAACCACGTGTTCAGAGATAATCCAGTTTCAAACTCCTTATCATGTATCCCATTATACCATAGCTCTTTTCTGTGCCTGCCCCAATTTTATTAGCCAATCATGCAGATTGTACCCCTGAGCTACTCCAATCAGAATGAAGATTAAGATTGTGTCAGGTTGAAGATATAAGCAGACAGACTGCCCTCCCAAGTGTACTTGTACTCTGATTCCCTTTGTAAGTGCATCTTTCCACAGAAGTATAGTTCATATTGCTCACCAACTTCTGGACATGTGTTTAATTTTATTATGGCACCTCAGAATTTTTAATTATTTTCTTTAAAACACAAAAAAACAAAACAAGAATTCTTGTTTTGAAATATTGAGGGAATTGTTTACATTGAAGTGTGAGAAGTGTACAACGGGAGTAGATGTGCACTGACCTTGGAGTTTTGTTTTCACAGTCCCACAGTGTGGAATGATGTAATCCCAGGGTGGGGTCATTGTAGAATTTTAAGTGTATAGGTCTGGATTCTAGGGCTTTGGTTTAGTCTGGCCTCAGGGATTTTACTGTGTGGTGATAGTTCTGGAGAGGTTAGGTCAACACATCCTAAGGGCCTGGCTTTTGCAGGCCTCAGTTGGGGAACTGAAACCCAGTAATCTCTCCAGGATTCTAGTTATGGGACTTAAGTGCAGTCCTAAACCCCCTCTGCTGGCCATGAATGCAGCTTTTCCATATTTCCTGGGCTCTGTCTCTGGTTCTTCTCTTGCCCAGTCCTGACCCTCTTCAGCCTGTCACGTGAGCAACCAGAATTAAATGGGAAAGAATTGATATGGACTACCCTTTAATTTTTCAACTTATTTTCCCATGGGTAAAATACTTCTGGGCATGTGTAGTGCTTGTTCTGTTGGGTTCACCTTAAGACCTGTGGCTGGTGCCTGGCAGGATCATGGAGTCACTTGCTTAGAACTCTAGACTCTTGCTATTACAGCCTCCTCAAAATGGCTACTGACCTGACCCATCACCCTCTGGTCACCTGGGAAACATGGTGCACCATTCATGCAGTAGAGGAGTTCAAAATTCAGCTAAGGGCAGGGTTCTTTTCTGATTTCCAGATTCTGCTTGCTAGATCTGAACTTTTTGTTTCTCTGTATTTACTCTACCTCCCTCTATGGCTGCTGTAGTGGCAGTAGCACCCCAGATGGCTAGAATGTATTCTTTCTTATGTAGTTACCACACCGAAATTTCTTAATCTCTGAGAGTCTTTGACTGTCCAATATTGAGTTTCTGTGAAATTCATTTTTCACCCACCTTTCAGAAAGGCAGTACTCCTGATGTTTATGTCCCATGTCATGAAGGCACCCACCATCAAGGTCCACCATCTTTGAAGCCACTCTTCTTGCATGTTCTTATTGGCATACACACACTAGAATTTTACCTTCCTAGAGACTAGATCCTAATCTGTCATTGCATAGCTTACTCTCCTAAAGCATGGGATATTTCTGGGCAGGGAGTTACATAATGAATGTTGAGCAAATGAACTGACTTACAAATTCCCATGGTTACTCTTCTCCATCACTACTACCCAGACATACCCCACCATCTTACCTCTCGGATCCTCTTCTGCCATTCCTCTGTGAATTCAGGTGAGCTGATGTTCACCTTCCTAGCATTGAGTGTCCACTCTGGGCACTTCCAGGATGGAAGAGAAAGCATAGCCAAAGAAGGTGCCAAATATCCAAATGACCCTCCCTGAAGAATGGGCAGCCTGAAGGAGGGGAAGAGTGCAGTTACTCTATGAGATCCTTCCATACAGGCCTATCACTGGCCCTAAGGGGCCTTTTTAACCCAAGTCTTAGCTCAACATGGAGGCAACACATGAACCTTCATTCCCCAGTTTCAGGGAACACTTTCCAAGCCCCAAGATAGACTTAAGAACCCTGAAAAACTTAGAACAAGTGGAGATGGGCTTGGGGAAGATCACCTGACCCAGCCTCAGTCATGAACATGCAAAGTTAGGAGAGAGTCAGGTGCTGGGGCATGATGTGGAGCCAGCCCAAAGCTCAGTAACTATGCTTAGTGGGACCATTCTCCAGCCTCCAACCTAAACAACAGAGAATCCTCCCTGGATGCCAGATCATGGCATAGCTCAACACAGTTCTTCTCACATTTCCCAAATTACTCCTCACTCTAGACATCTGCACAGCCTAAAATCTGCGTTTCCATATCCCTTTGAGTCCAAGGAACCAGTGGCCATCCAAGACTGCTGCCTCCAGACTCCTTCTAATCCTGAGAATACTACAGCTTTGTGGGCCATTCTTGGGTATGTTCCCCACCCAGACTCCTGGTGGGCTTCTCCCTTTGGCCTCTGTTAGAACTTCTATCAAGGCATACCTGATCTTTCTGCCCATGCAGGTAGACCCAGGCTCTAAGCCAGCCAACAGCAATATTCACACACTACAGTAATCAGGCTGCCAAGAAATACTCAATCTCTCTTCTCTGGATATTAGAACTGGAGGGTGTATAGAAGATAGGGACCACAGCATTTGTTTTATTAATTTTTTATTAAGGAGTTGAGTTATTGTACAATCACAAATGCATATAAAGTAACAACATGATATGCATTTATTCTTAAATCAGAATTATCCCCACATCACCCACACCCCAGACTCTTGATTGTTCTATATTTTGTCACTACACTTGATATAAATGCTTAGATTCTGAATTTACCAGAATTAAATTTTGCATATTATTTATATTCTCAGGGAGGTAAAGAGTATGGTACATTGTTGATTGTCTTCCTAGATCACTCCTTATCCTCCCTACTGCTCCCCTCTCCCCACATATTCCCTTAAGTAATTTAAGTTAATTACTTAAATTCCTGGTTTAACATGAACGAGATTGACCTAAAAATAATTCTGTTGGTTATAATCAGCAGTCAGTAAGTTGTTCAAGGATTTTCTTTTCTAAGATTAACTTTTAATATGCCAATTCTCATATTTAGAAGCAAAATAGACTCCTTAGAACAGTGCCCTGTTGTTATCTATCAAGATAATTTTTTGTGTCTGTGAGGTTTTATTAGAGAAACTAAGTCTTAAAGGGATTAGGTTTTATTACCTAGGGAAAACAAGTCTCAAAGGGACTAGATTTTGTACCTGTTCTAAAATCTTTTAAATAATTATTTTGTAACTGGTTAAAAAGGTTGTTTTAGGTTACATCAACATTGTTAACAGTGTAAACTGATACATGTAAACTTCTCATTTGATTAGGCTTATTTGGTGTCCTATATACATCCTAGATGAGCATATATGACTATTTTTATAGGAGAAAACTTTCTTTAATTATTTCATTGAGAATGTTCCTTAATTTAAGGAATCGGTCAAAAGTGTCAAGACAAAGCATACAGAATGGGACAAAATCTGCTTGCTACACTTCAGACAGAGGGCTAATATCCAGAATACACAAAGAACTAAAAAAATTGAACACCAAAACCACAAACGATCCAATCAATAAATGGGCTAGGTAGATAAATAGAAATTTCTCAGTGGAGGAATTCTCAAAAGCCCATAAATATATGAGAAAATGCTCTACATCACTAGCAATTAGAGAAATGCAAATCAAAACTTCACTGAGATTCCACCTCAATCCTGTCAGAGTGGCAAAAACAAAGAATACAAACAATGAAAGATCCTGGAGGGACTGTGGGAAGAGAGGAACACTGTCACACTGTTGTTGGGACTGCAAACTGGTACAGACACTCTGAAAAGCAGCGTAAGACTCCTAAAAACACTAGGACTGAAACCACTTTATGACCCAGCTATCCCACTCCTGGGTTTTTTCCCAAAAGAGCTGGAATCAACTTATTACAGAGATACAGCTTCATCAATGTTTATTACAGCAGCTCAATTTACTATAGCTAAACTATGGAACCAATCTAGATGCCCCTCACTGGACAAGTGGATTAAAAAACTGTGGTACATACATACAATGGAATTCTACTCCACTATTAGAGAGAATGATATCATGGTATTTGCAGCCAAATGGATGGAGATGGAGAAAAACTACACTGTGTGAAATATCCCAAACTCAGAGACTTAAGGGCTGAACATTTTCTCTCATATGTGGAAGCTAGAATACAATCAGAAACAGACTGATAGTTGGCCAAGCTAATAATAACTTCAACATGGGTGAATATTTACACGAGCAGGGGGAACCTTGCCTATGATGCTGTGGGATGAAGGGAGGGTGGCAGGGAAGGGGGAGGGAGCAGGAGGGATATCGAGGCAGTTGGAAGGAGGAAGTATGGGTGTTGGAAGGAGGAAGTATGGGTGTATCAACCCAGTGGGGAACCTTCAACTTCCATTAGAAGCCCAACTAACACAGGGGTAAAATAGGGGTAAACATGGGATCTGGCAAACCCAAAGGGGAGAGACCATAGATGGCATCAGCCTTGACTTGCTCTGTCATTATGCATGTGTTCATGATTGTACGGCAACAATTCCCTCCTAAATGTAAGACTATCTTGAATGAACAAAAAAAAAAAAAAAAAAAGGAGGGAGAGAGAGAGAGAGAGAGAGAGAATGTTCCTTAAAAATGGGACAGGGATTTGCAGTAAATTGAAATTACATCCTTATCCCTCATCTTGCACAAAAATCAAATCAAAATGAAGTGGATAACTAGGAATTCAAATAGCTACTATACAACTACTAGAAGAAAAATTAGTAGCAACACTCAAGCATTTGGGAGCAGGCAAAGAATTTCTCAACAAGACTCCTAAAGTCAAAGAATTAAAGTAAAAAATCAATGAGTGGGATTCCATTAAACTACAAAGCTTCTGCACAGCCAAGAAATTGATCAAAATTGTCAAGAGACAACCTACAGAATTGGAGATAAACATGGCCTGTTATTCCTCCAACAGGGGACTAAAATCCAAAATTTACAAATAACTCAAAAAACTTGATACCCAAAACACATACAATCCAATCAATAAATGGGCCAAATAGCTAAATGGAAACTTCTCAACAGATGCAATTGAGTAAGTCAATGAATACATGAGAAAGCATTTAAATCACTAGTGATGAGAGAAGTGCAAATCAAAACTATGTTAAGATTTCACCTCATTCCAGTCTGATTGTAAAATGAAGAATAAAACAATAACAGATGCTGGAGGGGTTGTGGGGAAACAGGAACACTAGCATACTGTTGGTGGAACTGCAGATTGGTACAGCCCCTTGGACAGCAGAGTGGAGAGTCCTCCAAAAATTAGGGATGGATCCACCATATGATCCATCTATCCCTCTTCTGGGTATTTTCCCAGAGGAGTAAGAATCATCACATTACAGTGACTCACCAAATCTGTATTCATAGCAGCTCAAATTACAATAGTTAAACTATGGAACCAACTCAGATGCCCCTCAGTGGATGAATGGATTCTAAAACTGATGTGTGTGTGTGTGTGTGTGTGTGTGTGTGTGTGTGTGTGTGTGTGTGTGTGTATTTTGTGTATACACATCTATTTATTTGTGTATATATACATATATGTGTATATATATATGTGTGTGTGTGTGTGTTTGTGTGTGTGTGTGTATTTCCCACACAATGGAATTACTCAGCATTTAGAAACAATGATATTGTGGCTTTTGAAGGTAAATGACAATAAAAGCAATTATGCTGAACAAACCCAAGAGAGTCAAGTGTGGAATAGAATGTTTTCACTCATTTGTGGAGGCTGGAGCTAAACCAAGGCTTGTGTGAAATGTAATCAAACTCATGTGTTAGACCCAGCAAAGGCATAGTAACACATAACCTAGGATGACCATAGATATGTAAGGGGGAAGGGGGAGGGGACAGGTACGGAGAGGGGAGAGAGAGGGAGGATAAGGAGGGAGCTAGGGACACAATCAAGAAAGTATCATACTCTTTACTCCCCTGAAAATCCAATAATATTTATGTAATCATTTAATTCTGCAAAATTCACAATCTAAGCACTTGTATCACTTATGGTGGTGAAATAGAGAAGAATCAAAAGACTGGAGTGTGGGTGATGTTGAGATAATTCTGTTTTAAGAACACATGCTGAGAGGCAAGAAGATGGCAGACTGACAGTATGACTGCTCTGTGCAAAACTGTCCAGGACACTTTCACCAATATGAGGTGTGTTTTGGGAATGTTCACAGATGGAGCTCAGCATTCATTTAGGGTGACTTTTGGAAGAGCTGAGAGTTGGATACAGTTAGTGTGGGAAAAGAAGGATTTCGATACTTTAACACAGGGTCACGCAGCTGGCGCTGGGTCTTCCCAGCATCCCTTAGCAACAAGCCAGTGAGGAAGGAGCTGATTCACCAGCCAAGGAGGCCCCCTGGCTGATAGAGAATCATAAATGCAGATTAGAGACCTTACTTCTAACCTCCACTGGGAAAGCTGTATCTATTGGCTGCCTGCATAAGGCAGAAATGGGAGATTTTTTTTTTGTTTTTTGTTGTTTGTTTTGCCTTTTTTTTTTTTTTTTTTTTTTTTTTTTTTTTTTTTTTTTTTTTTTTTTTTTTTTTTTTTTTTTTTTTTTTTTTTTTAATCAGAGGGCATCATGGAAGCCATATCAGCCAGCGGGAGTTAATCAACAGTTTGGAACAAGCTACTACATAATTGCGCCAGGACCTGTCACTGTTCAGTGGGACAGGCCCTACCCTCAACTAGCACAGGGAGATTTGGGTTTGTGGATCACAGAGGAGCCTTGCTAATCTGGCACACCTCCACACCCCACCCAGAAGGTTTATGTGACAATTCAAGAATGGGCAGGAGCAGAAAGAGACCTCTGCCCCAGTGCAAAAAGCTGGGAGGGACGAAGAGTGTACCCAGCAGAGGGAGCTCTAAAACCATTTCAATTCATTACCTTCATGGAAATCTCTACCCTGAAAATTCAGGATTTGGAGAACACTGAGTCCTAAGCTTGAAATCTCATAAACTCAAACCAAAATTCCTTGTTAACAAAACTTAGTGGACACTTAACACTTGCACCTATGGAGACCTCAGGTATTAAACTTCCAAGTTTTCATCAAGAAAAAATTTTATTTTATATTATTTTTACTTCATATATACATACATATATTATATATATACATATTCCTTCTTTTCCTCCTTTCCGGTTTTTGTTGTGGAATTGACAGCCAACTGGATAAGTTTTCAAGAACACATAAAAATACCTGCTGGGTTTTTAATTTTATTTATTTATTTTCTGGTTTTTAATTTTGTTTTCTTTTTCTTTTTATTTCCTGTTTATTTCTCAGTTTTAATTGTAGCAGCTGTTTTGTTTCATTAGTCTTTTCACCTTTCCTTCTATTTCCTTTCCTTCTCTTCTCTGTTCTGTTCTTTTCCTTTTTTTCTCCAGCAAATCCTACACCTCCCCTACTGTTTCGCTGTATACATTCAAACAATACAACCTGCTCTCTAACTTCCTCTTACTTTCTCCTCTCTCCCTGCTTCTAACTAGTCAATATCATTAAACCCAGCATTGTTAGTGTTGTGTAACAATTATTGCCATGAATGTCAAATTCATTAATTATTTTATGCTTTGAAGCCTGACATAGGGGATTGTCAAACTCTATGGAGGCCAAAAACAATAGCTAACACTAACACTTGTTTCAGAAGTGGAATTTAAATTTGGGTTATATTTGATACAAAATAACCAAATTATCATCATTTATTATTGCATTGATTGTTTGAATTGGTTTTTTAGTACTGACTATATCTATTACAATGTCAAATTCCCCCTGTGAAATGGATGGTATTGTTAGCAATTACTTTTGATGACATTAGTATTCAACCATCACCTATGTCAGGCTTCACAGTATAGAATAGTTATTGATTTTGTCATTCTCAGCAGTAAAGGTTACACAGCATTACTGATGGTGTGTCAAATTATAAAAGCAAATTAGAAGCCTAAGAGAGAAGGGAATGTAAGAGGAATGTAAAGGAGGTTGTACTATCAGAACGCAAATGGAGAGAAAGTAGAGGAGGTAAAGGATTTGGTGGCGAAAGAAAAAAAAAAATCAAAGGAGAAGAGACAGAGGTATCAAAGTAGAGGAACGGTGAAAGAGATACTAATAGAATTTGGGTGATACCATAAGAAAGAGTAGAAGCAAGTATAGGAAAATTTTGCAACTGGGGTATAATAAAATTCAAATTCTAAATGTACTGATCAAAATCCCAACCCTCAGCAGACAGGACAAGGATAAACCTTGACATTGAAGAAAATGCTCAGTAATTAAGAGAATGTAGAAAGAAAAAAAGAAAAGGGAAAAAGAGAAAGGAGAAAAAAACAAGAAAAAAACAACTGAAAAAAAAACCTACAAAGACAAATCAAAACAAAAAAAAAAAGACCAAAAAAAAAAAAAAAACCCAACAAAACAACAACAACAAAAAAAAATAGCTAGTATGTTTATATGTTCATGCACCAATGAACTCCTCCAGATGGCATACAAATACATGTCAAAGATAGGAAAAAATAAAAATTCTTAATGAAAAATTGCAACTACGTTCCCTGAGGATGTCTCTCTACACATTGGGAGCAGATGCTCACTTTCCACCTGAGTTTTGCTTGCAGGGTGTCTCAGTCTGGAATTATGTGATCTCAAGTAGATGACTGGGTCTCTAGCTCAGATTCCTGGGCTTTTTGAGTAGACACTTCGCAGAACAGATCAGATTAAGGAATGCCCTGAGGCTGGCCTTTGCAGGCGGTTGATTGCATATCAATGCTCCTTCTTCTGATTACACTCACAGTCCCTCCAGGTTTTCTGAGCTCAGACTGTGGCTTTTTTAATGTTCCTGTCCCACTTTAGCTTATCTTCTGGCTGGGCTTGGGGATGGACAGGGCTGAGCAAGGCTCCCCTGCACTCCACTAACCCAAATCTTCCTGAGCTCAGGGAAGACTATGCCTGTCCCATGCCTCCTCTTCTAGGTTCAGCCTCTGAACCATGGCTGACTCCTGGCAGAATTGTGGAGCAACCTGCTCTGAACTGCTGAATCCCTCCCACTAGACAGTCTATTCAAATAGACTCCTTATTCTCCCCTTTGAAGGCAGCTGAGAGACACTGTTTTCCCTTTATGCAGGGCACCACACCATCTTGATTGCATGTGTGACACAATAAATTCAGGTACTTTAAAAAAATAATACTACAACAGTATTTTGTGGATTTGTATGTTTGTTAGTTTGTTGTACAACAATGACTTGCATGTTTGCCAAGAAGAGGTCCAGGGTCAACATCTGCAGATACGGAAATGTATATTGAAACCAGGCATAGCGGTGCATACTGTAATCCCAGCAACTCAGGAGACAGAGGCAAGAGGATCACAAGTCTGAAACCAGCCTCGGCAACTTAGTGAGACCCTGTCTCAAAACTTCTTCTAAATCAAAAATATTACAAAAAGGGATAGGATTGTATGTAGCTCAGTAATAGAGTGCCTTTTGGTTCAATTCCCTGTATTGCAAAAAGAAAAAAAGAAAGAAAAGTATCTTTAAAAGACTGAGAGGACTGTTTAGGTGGAGGAGTAAGGGGGCTGACAAAGTCACAGAAATGTGGCCCAGGGAATAATATGAACATCTAAGCCTATGTAGTACTTAACAGTTGCACAGTGCTTTCATTTCATTTTTTTTTCAAGAACCCTTCAGAGTAGGTAAGCCTGAATACATTCTCTGTATAAGGAAACTTATCCTGGGGAAGCCCCAGGTGGGCTTAAGCAAGGAAACACCAGAATCCTCACCAGAAAGTCAGAGCAATGAGGTCAAATTGCAACAGGGGTCCAATTTCAAGATAGGAGTAACTTAGGGACTTGGTGAGCTGAGGAAAGCAAGAAGCTCCACCCTCCATATCTTGCACATCAGCCTGTCCGTGCTGTACAGGAAGTACATGCTACATTCAGGCATAATAGATGAACAAAGGCAGGTGCCAATCCTGCCTACGAAGCCCACTCTCCAGTGGCGAGGGAGAAGTGCAAACTCTGGTTAAGTACTGTGAAGGAATTTTACAGGGCTTTGCATGCATGTAACAAAGAGGATTACCCTTGTTTATGATGACAGGACTAGGGAGAGATGCTTGTCTCAAGAGGTCTAGGGCACTGTGTCATCTTGCTGGCCATGGTAACCATCATGCCAGAAGCAAAGTAGGCATTCCAAACTTGTACAGCCACTCTGGAAAGCAGAGTGGAGACTCCTCAAAAAACTAGGGATGGAACCACCTTTTGACCCAGTTATCACATTTCTGACTATTTTCCCATAAAAGCTAGAATCAGCATACTACAGAGGCACAGCTACGTTAATGTTTATAGTACTCAATTCACAATAGCAAAAGTGTGGAACCAACCCAAATTCCCTTTGCTGGATGAATGGATTAAAAAAATTCTATTCTGCTATTAGAGAGAATGATATCATGGCATTTGCATCCAAATGGGTAGAAATAGAAAACATCATGCTGAGCAAAATCTCTCAAACATAGAGACTTAAGGGCTGAATGTTTTCTTTGATATGTGGAAGCTATAGTAAAACCTAAAACAGAATGAAAATTAGTGAAGTTTAAGTAATAAACTCACTGTAGTTGAAATTTCAGATAAGGTGGGGGAACCATAACTATGAAGGTAGAAGGGAGAAAGGAGGGAGGCAGACAGGAAAGGGAGGGAGAAGGGAGGTTATCAATACAGAAGGGTACTCTAGACTCCCATGAGAAGCCTAAATATACACAGGCAGGGAGAGAAAATCAGAACTTTCAAAAATTAATATAAGTGTATATGCTCATTTCTGATTATAGCATGGGGGCATTATAGAAGAGACGTGATTGGGGAATGGATGAAGGGGAGGAGATGTTGAGTTAGGATTGGCCTTAAATTTCTTTGCCAAAATCCATGTATGCATGAATATGTAACAATAATTCCCTCCAATATGTAAGACTATGTTGAACAAATAAAAACAATAAAAAATGTAGTAGGCACTGAATAAATATGAGGGTGCTTCTGCCTTCAATGGCTCTTTCCCACCCCTGACCACAACCTTTATCTGGTTTTCTATATTTGTCAAGTGCCACACCTCTCTGACTTCCAAGGCAAGTGAATCACATCACTTAGAATGTAACAGTATTATTATACCTGTTATGCTCTCTGTAATTATTTATTCACACATCTGATTCCACTTTTGAGACTCTCATCTCTTTCAATGCAACATCACAAATGAATCCCAGTGTCCCCTCATAACAGGTGATCATGAGGTATAACAGGAAAGCCTACTAGTACCTCAGGATTTAGCCCAGGATGCTACAGCGTCAACGTTGGAAGCCGCACTCACAGGAGAAGACAGCATCCATGACCTTCCAAGAGCAGAAGATCCAGGACTTTCCTGACCTACCTGGAATTTTAATTAAAGGAAATACAAACACTAGGTTGCTCCCAGAATGGAATATCTATAAACACTGCCTCTACTTACTGAGACACCTAAATTTCTTAGCTTTGCAGGAGTATAATTCATTTAGTACTGTAGAACAAACGTTGGGGCCCACTGCCCAAATTCATTTGTCACCGTCCTACCCTGACTGGATGACATTTGGAAACAGAGCCATGGGGAGGGAATTAGGTTTAGATGAAGCCATCTAAAGGGTGAGACCCCCATCATAAGATAAGTATCCTTCTTAGAAGAGAGAGATGAGATCTCTCTCTATTACATCATGACACAGCAAGAAGGCAGCCACCTGCAAGTCAAAAGAGGGTCCACACCAGACACAATCTGTGCTGACACCCTGATTTTGGCAATTCAGGTCCCAGAACTATGAGCAAATACAATAGAATATTTTGTTACAGTGGTCCAAACACTTAGTGGATGCCACCTCATCTCTATACTAGATCTTCTTTCCCTCCACCACAGGACTAATGAGCATACCTGCTTCAAGTGGTTTCATGAGAATTATATGTTTTATTAAACACATAGTACTCATATACACATCACCCTTACTGTTATTATCACATAGTTGGTGAAGTGGATAAGATCCTCGGTGGGGCCCAAGGAAGAAAGAGGCTGGCCCCACACAATCTCCAGAAATGATTTGCAAAGTAGGAACAAATGTGAAACTAAAACACCTATGAACTCTAACTGGGTTTTTCCTCATCACCACTTTATCACCAACAGTTTCCCCTTGTTTCTCTCCATTCCAGAGATGAAATGAGGACTCAAAAGCAAATAGGTACTGGGATTTCTTTTGACACAAAGTGAAGCCTGTAGACCTCCGTAGTGGGATCTGCAGGTCTCAAAGAGGCCAACAAGGTCTGATAAAAGACAGGCAGAGTTAGGTGATATGGAGCAGGGGAGCTCTTGTGGTAACTTGAGGGAAAACATATCAGATATTATTCCACCAAAGTTCATTAGTGAATCCAGGGAATGCATAAAACTGCAAACATTTTCAGCAACACTCTAAAGCAGAAATTAAAGTTGAGGCATAATTGCACCATTGGTGATATGACTGAGGAGGAATTCTTATTTACCACATGCTTTCCCCTGCAAACCAGAACTTGACAGGTGGTCTTATCAGTTATATATCCCAAGTCCACGACACACTGCCACAAAAAGTAGGCCACCATCTAATTCTCCCTCATCCTACCTTCCCCTGGCCTCTCTTGATGTCCTAATATTAATGTGAATAAAATCATCTGTGGGGGAGCTGAGGCAGTGGCTCGGCAGTTATGTTACTTGCCTGGCATGCAACAGGACATAGGTTTGAACTCTAGTACCACATACACAATGAAATGTCAGAAAAACAAAAGCCACACAAAAAAACTAAATAAAATTGATTCTCTCCCTCTCTCTCTCTCACTCTCTCTCTCTCTCCCTTTCTCTCTAAAAAAAATTTTAAAAAAAGATCAACTGTGGGTTCTGTTTAATTTTCCAGACTCTAAGAGGTCTGGGCATTGCAGCGTGTCTAGGGTGTGGGTCCAGGAAATGCCTGATTCTCCAGATGACTTTTTTTTCTCTCTCTCTTTTTCAAGATTTTATTGTAGTTGTTCTAGGCATCACATTATACATATATAAATTGTCACAATCTTCTGCTGTCATTATTTCAAAGTTCTAATGATATGTAGAAACTTTACCTCTTTGTGCATTCCTCTTCTCTTCTTCGTTTATAATTGTTTTAAATACTCCTCAACATATATTGAGAATCATATCAGTGTTACAAATTTTTTAGCAACAGCCAAACATAATTTAGAAAATTCAAAAGAAGGAAAGCTTACTTTTGCTTACTGTATATTTTCTTCCTTCCTGATTTGCATTTTTCATTTTAGATATTATATTTTTCATCTCCATAAATTCCAATTGACTTTGATGCCAGGGCCACCCCTGTTTGTATTCTTTCAGAGATGAAAGATTGAGACAAAAAGGAAAGAGGATCCTGCAAAGAGTCCCAGATTTCAGAATTTCACAGTCACTTAACAAGAAGCATAAGTGTGTTGAGAGAATGAGTGCTAAAATGAAGTAAATGGGGGAGCTTTTGCAAAATCACACTTAAAACACTGATTTCCGGCTAAAAATGCCAAGTTGTACACTTACCTCTATTGAAACCTCATTAAACTGGCATTAAAATATATTTTAGAAGCAAAAGCCAAAGGATAAAGATAGCAGAACAGAAGGTAATTACAATAAAATTTTGGCAGCTGAGAAGCAGGTGAACAGTGATTACTGCTGTAACCTCCATGGAGGTTATGCTATATATATCTGTATTCTGAAATAACCACACAATCTCAGGAAATGATTAACAAAGTAGGGATAAATGTAAAACCAAAACACTTTAAAGTCCTTTTTAAGCACCAGCCAGTCCTTCCTCCACCTTGGGAAAGTACTAGAGATATATTCTCTGAAAAGGCAAAACTCGAGATCTCTGGGCTACAAGAACACAGGCAGAGTCAGAAGTGGTTTACCATACTAAATGTGGACTTTTCATTCATTGTATGCATTCTGCCTACTGAAACTCCCATTCAGCTTCCAGAATACCTCCAGCCAGGACCTATCTCTCCAGGCAAGAGACTAGAAGATCCTTTTCTGGATATTATGGCATCATAAGAGAAAAACATACAGATGATAAAAAAAAATTGGGCTACCAAATGAGATCATGATGCCTTTTTTTTTCTTTATGGGGGGCAGTCCCCAGGATCAAACCCAGGGTCTCATCCATGCTGGTGTGTTATCCTACCACTGAGCTCCTCCCCGCCCAGCAAACACCAACCCATGAAGCCATTTTAAAAACTCCAGTTTGAATTGGGACCACTGCAGTTTGGCTGATATTATGCTATAGTGAAGGCCATGATGAACAAAATCCGCTATCAGACTTGAATTTTTAGGCAACCATTTAGGACCTCAATATTAGATATAAGCAGATGATACAAGAGTCACCAAACAACCAAGAGAACGTGGATGACAATGACCCAAATAAAGAGACGACTAAAAGTAATTTGTACTGCAAGGAGGCAATAACTTTTAAAAATCATTCTCACTTCTGTCACTGAGACATTAAAAGAAGATTTGCATTTATATATCAAGAGAATGTGTAAAATGTAATACGCTATTCAGAGAAAGAAAAGAGCTTTTACACTATCATTGCAGAAATAAACTCAGTAGAAGACATAGAAGGTAAAATTGTGAAATGTCATCTCACCAAAGAGCAAAAGTACAAAGAAATATAAATAATAATAAGAAAAAATATGTATGAAAATTAAATGATTAGTTCTGGAACTCCAACATGCAAATGATATGAGTTTCAGAAAGGAATTCAAAGCCATTGAAGGACAAGTACTTACATACTGTAAGGGACTATTGAATACAAGGAGCAATGGAGAAAAATAAACTTGGGCCATGAAACATAATCAGAAATTCACAACACTGAATATTTAAAGCAGATTCTTCCAGCTCCCTGTGGTGGGGATACTTAGGGGATAATACCTAAAGCCTCAGGCTTCTTAAAAATCACATGGAAAACTAGAACAAAGAAACACACTGGGGAAATGAAGATAAAAGGCAGGTAAAGTTACAAAGTGAAGAACTTCAGTTGTTGTCCATGCTGGGGCCTTGGACTTTGATTTGGACCCACCCAGCCCCCTCCCTCAAACAGTGGCAGCTGTTTCACTTTTGCTACTAGGCACAGATTGAAAGGGTGCTGCTCTGAAAACCCGCTTTGACACTTGTCTAAAAACACGTTGTAAACAGTTCTTATGTTTCTCAGTTATAAAATAACTACAGGGCCGGAGAGGGGGCTCAGCAGTAGAGCGCTTGCCTGGCGTGCACGAGGATCTGGGTTGGAAACTCAGCACCACATACACAGCTGTCATAGAAACCAAAACCAGATGAAAAAATAAAGAAAATTGATTTTCTCCTTATCTATAGCTCTCACTCTCTAAAAAAAAAATCAATTATTTGATCAATATAAGTAAAATTCCCTTACAGATACATTGATGGTGAATCAATGGCAAATAGATTAAAAGTGAACTTTAATCTTGATAATTTTACAGCTTTGGAACAAACACTAACATTTAGTTCCAGTCTTCTTTTATCTGTATTTACACAAACCTTGACATGCTGATAATAGAGACTATTCATATATCCCAGAAATGAGCTTCAACATTTCATCCAGGCTTTTTGCTGTTTTTAATAGGTAAAGGTTTACAACTTTCATATTCACGAATCACATTGTCACTGCAATAATAGTGAGAAACTCGAAGCAGGTACTTTAGTAGGAACTGGTTAAATAAATGAGAACATATTTACTCTATGGAATGCTACGTGACCAATTTCTTAAAAGGGCTGTTGTAGTAATGTGTTTATTGAAATGGAAAGATATTCACAATATATTGCGTAAATCAAGAGGGCATTTTCATTCTCCACAGTTAGATTTTTTAAAAAGTATTTTGAGGAGCTGTAGCACTGGCTCAGCAGTTACAGCCTGGCATGCACGAAGACACAGGCTCGAACGCCAATATAGAGCAACAAAACCATGTAAAAAACTAAAAAGAAAAAAAAATAGATTTTCTCTTTTTCTCTCTTTCACCATTTCTCTCTCTTAAAAAAAAGCATTTTGAAAGGAGGGAGAGTACATAATTATATGTATTGTAATATGCTTTCTTTGGAGTGAAAATAAATTTTCTGTACCAGGCAGTGAGTTGATCACTTTATAAAAATCTATTTTAATTCTCAAGGTTTTGGAAAATATAAACAGTTGCCCCTAATGTGAGTTTTCTGGAAATAAATAGATGGAAATGTGACCGTGGTCGGGACAAGGAGTAAGTCCCCACTAGGTAGGCCATATGTCCTGTGCACCCAGGAACCTGGGGAGGACAAGGATCAGGGTTGGGGTGTGTGGAGTTCGAGGGACTCATGGGGAAATAGGAAGTGGTCATCCTTGTGAACAGATCTGTCTGGATTGAGTTGCTGGAATCCAATCCCACCTGTGTCATCACCTTGATGTCCCCTTCTCAAGGCCAATCCAATGTCTGGGAAAGGGTGATGTCACAGGAACTTTTCCTTGAAATAGGTCAGGAAGGGAGCAGAGTCCTGGGAATGTAGGCTGAAGCTGGCTAATTCTTCTTGAATGCGAAAGGGCCACTCTGCTGTGAGAAACCCTGCATGCTCCAAGTGTCCCAACTCCCTCACTATTGGACAAAAACATATTTTGTTCATTCGCTTACTAAACTCCTACCTCAAGCAGGTGAGAACCTGCTACCTTCTGTCAAAGCCCATCACACACCTTCTCTGAAGATGAATGGCTGGGATAAACCCAGTTGCCGTCATGGGGAAAAACCAGTCCCCTCTGCCTCCATCACCATCTCACTCTGCTACCCCTGACATCTCCACTGCCCAGCTCCAGCCACAGATACAGTGGTGCATCTTGTGACCTGACAGTCATCAGGGTCAGAGGAAAGGGACTGCAGAATGCTGATGGGAGGCATGGCCTTTATGCAGAACCAGGGCTGGTCAGAGCTAAAGCAAGGCAGCAGTATTTGCTCCACACTGGACAGTCCAAGAATGTTGGAAGGGATTCATACTACCTGGATCACTCCAGAAGAAGAAATGATGAAGAAACCGTGAGCAATTCCAGACAGAGAGAAAATCTAGAATTACATGTGGTCTATATTTTATTTCCTCCAGTGACTGTCTTTTAGAACATAACATCTCATTTTGAAGTAAATTAATTTATTATTTTCCTTTCACTGACTCTTTCCATTGCCACTTCTCTACCCATAAGCATTGTACCAGGTGGCATTTAAAAGGTTAAGAGCATTTCCTTAATTTAGCTAAGAGGAAGTTGAGTCAGGATGAATTTCATTAAAATATACTATGATATATTTATGTCACTCGGGATGCTATCAAATATAGGTGACAGTAAAAGGAAAATCATAAAAATGTTATGCTACTTTTCTATGGCATTTTTTGGTCTTATCTGCTTTTGAAATTTTGTAATTTGTTGTGATTATCTTTTCCACCTAAATAAATCATCTCCGTTTTTTAAAAATACATTCATTTTTACCTAAATTTTGAGAAGAATAGAGCTTAATGTAAGGCATTTAACATTGGCATTTATGTGGGGCCATGGAGCAGGAGGTACAGGGTGGGATTGGGATGGGACAGTGGTTTTCCAGTTCTAATGCCTCTCATCCTGTGTCTGTGGCTGCCCATAAACTCACACAGGCGATCTTTTTTCCTGCAGAATCAGCCCTGTCTTACTTTAAGTGTTAATAAAAGTTATTTTTTAAATTTTTACTGGGGAGTTGTATTTTGTACAATCATAAATGCGTATGTAGTAACAATATGTGTCTTTTTATTCACAATTTTCTTTCCTTGTCTTAAAATAGACACCAAAAACTGTACTAGCTCCAGGCTTCAGATAACCTGAATTCATCCTTGGACTAGATGCCAAAGGAGTATTAAAGGAAGGAGGCACAGGAGTAACCTGGGTGAGGCAGGTGACTAGCAAAGATCCATAGGAGCAACCAGAGGAATTTCCTAAGAAGATGGTAACCCAAAGAAGCAAGGAGTGCTGGTGGAGAGTACAGAAGAGAAGATGTGTGGAAACAAGGGGAGACTCTGCAAAGACACGTATTTCCAGGCTTCCTGGGACATCTCCTCAGTTGAAAGACTCCATTTTACCCAGGGTGATTTTTAGCAGTCCATATAAGCACAAGAAGGACTTGATGGTTGGGGAAAAAAGTGATTCCACTGACTAGCAGTTATCAGTTGAATGATGAGGCAAGGGAAGAGGGCACATGCATTTGCAGCTTTTGTTCACAGGTCCCAAGCCAGCTCCTTGGTTCAGTGAACATCTGCTGTCTTGAATACTCAGAACAGAACTTCTCTTCTCCATTCACTGAGAGTACTTCCTCAATACCTTCCTCAGTTACCATACTTGTTTCCCTGGCAGGTACAAGGCTGGGCTTTTGGACTAAGCTAGGAAAGTCAGAGCTCTTCCTTGGATTTTGACATGAGAGAATAGTCAGGGTAGTACTCACGCACTCTTGGTGTGAAGTATTTGGATGTTCAGTAGCCCTGTCAATGGTCATGCTGAGGACTGTGCTGCTCTTAATTTTATGTCAATGTATCTGGGTTAAGAGATGCCCAAATAGTTGGAAAGCCATTAGTGGATGTGTGAGAGAGTGTTTCCAGAAGACACAGGCATTTCAGTCAGGAAATGCAAAATGCAAAGGAATCCCCAATATTCACTCACTTCTTGGGTGGGAAATCCACCTTCTACTGCCCTCTTCTGCTTCTCCAAATTGCAAACTCAGATTGAGACTTACAACATTGACTTCTCACCCTCTGTCCAACACCACATATCATGAACTTTGGACTGAGCCTTAATCACAACAGCATATTTCACAATTCTCCAGCATGCAGATGGCAGATCATGGGATTTCTTGGAATCCATAACAGCATGAGCCATTTTTATAACAAATCTCCTCTTTCATTTGACTATATATATCCCACTGGCTCTGCTTCCCTGGAGAACCTTGACTAATACACACAAGCAAGAAGCTGTCTGACAGAATGAAGCTCAGACCCTGTAAAAGTTCTGCCATCCTCCCAGGAGTGGAAAGCAACTTAAGATTAACCCTAAAGACTATGTTGAATGAATAAAAAAAAATTGACAATAAAAAAAGAAAAGAAATGCTTCTGTAATTGATCTCACATGTACACGTAGGGTTCTCCCCTCTCTAAACTGAATTCAAAGATTAAAGTAACATAAAATGTGTAAAGGCCTGGGACTAAATGTTCTGAATAATTAAATATATTTGCTCAATAAAAAATAATTAACCCTAAACTTTGGAGAATGGAGCCTGGCTCCATAAGGGAGGAATTTGCAGGACCAAGGGGACAAACCCTCCCTCTGAGTCTCCCAAATTCTCTGCCTGAGTGGCCCTGTACCTTTTCCTGGTCCTGCTTGGGGCTCTTCCCAGGCCTTTCCTACTGGGGCAAACAACTGGTAACTGTGCAGCTCCAGGCCTCAAGGATGACAAAAGGGCAGCTGTTTGGGGAGTCTGTTGTGGTGGCACTTGGATGTGCAGGTTAGGGTGTCCACATTCATGCACATGAGACCATTTGTGATTTGAAGCAAAACGTGAAATGGAAAGAGAAGAGTGAAGGGTACAGCTTGGAGGCAGATGTCACAACACGGCCAGACTCCAAAGTAGAACTCCAAGGAGTCAGAGAAATATAAATCCAAACCTGATATTCCAGGTGGGATGACTGGGACATGCTTTATTTCAGAGCTTTTCAGCTTGGGTTGTAACTTCCTGACATTTACATATGAGGTGTATGAATCACAAATGGTACTCTTTTCAGGCTCACAAGCAAGGCCTGAGCAGAGACAGGGAGACACAAAGACAGAGGGAAAGAACATGAGAGCTCAGTAGCAGTCCCTGATTCTTCATGAGTCCCTGATTCTTCATGTCCTGGAGGTGTGCATGCACCCCTGTCTTTTTCTCAGTTTGATCGTCTAAGTTAATAAGAACATATTTTCCCCTAAGCTAATCTGAATTTGTGTTACTTTCCATCAAGCATCCTGGCTAATACAGATCATCAGTCTTGGAGCTAGAAAGAAATAGATAGATAATCAGATGGAGCACCCTTCTGTTACACCAGTCCAGCTTCATAACCACCTTCCTTGCTGCAGGCCACACAAGCCTTCCTCAGACTTTGGTCTGTATGTCAGAATCCAAGAGAAACAGTTTTACCTACCTGACCCCAAGAAACACTTGCAGGAGAGTGCAGATGCCAGAGACGAAGAAAATGGTGCTGATAAGGTAGCTCTGGGTCAGGAGGTCATGCTGCAGGCACAGGTCCTTGGCCAGGATGAGCGGGATCGCCACCAGTGCCGCCAGGGCTGTGAGGAAGTGCTGTGAGCAGAGACAGGAGATGAGGGTATGGATGCTGTGGCTACGCCCAGCACAAGGTGGCAGCCCAACCCTTAATAGCGATGCCCTTCCCAGAGCCAGTGACATGAACTCTGTGGTGGTCTGACCATGAATGATGGGCAAAAATTCAGGCAAGTGGTGGCAAACAGACAGGCCTGGCAGCAGGAAGCACAGACATAGCCAATGGGACCAGGCTGCAAGAGGAGGGCCCAGGCACCTAGAGAAGAAACTGAGGCAGGAACACAAGTACAGGAGGGCATAACAGGAAACAAAGTTGAGTCTAAGAATAAGAGTACCTGACTGGAGAGGTTGAGAAAGCAAGGTCTCAGTTCAAAGCCAGCCTCAGCAACTTAGCAAGACTCGGTGTCAAAAACAAAATGAAAGACTCTACATGTGGCTCAATGGTTAAGCACCAGGGGTTCAATACTCTGGACCCCCCACCCAAAATGGATCTGAACGCAGCAAGATGCTCCTTATTCCACAGTGCACGTGGTGAGAGATGATTTAGAAGGAAGGTCTGAGTGTTTGCTTGGAGTTGTTGCCCAATACCAACAACTGTTTAAGTTCCCCCTGACAGGACAGAATTAGACCAAGAGTTCAGGGCAGCAGAAATCATAACAGCCAGCCTCAGTTATACAGGCAATAAATTAAATGTAGGTAATAAATGATAGCTAGCTAGATAGATGATCAGTAGATAGATGATAGATGATGGATGGCTAGACACTGGATGATAGATGACAGATATAGATAGAGATGAGAGATGATAGATGATGATGATAGATGATAGACTGACAGGTGATAGATGAGATAAAGAGATAGGGGATGGATAGGCAGATGATACATAGATACATAGCTAGATGGATGGGGGTATGTACATATGGGAGCCAAGCAATCAATACAGCACATGTTGGGCCACTATCTCACACACTTTTAACCCAGAACAGAAAAGTTAAACAGCGCTTAAGGAATTTTAACGTATGATCAAATCATAAGCAAAGAGAGATAGTTTCACTTCTTCTTTTCATCTTTGTATCATACATAGCCTGTGGACATTTCTATTCTTAGTCACACCAACTGTCCAGTATGGGGCTTCAATCTCCACATAGATCTGGCCATGGAGCCAGGTGTGCTGGCACACACCTTAATCCCAGCTACTTGAGAGGTTGGCCAGGAGGATCAAAAATTCAAGGCCGGCCTCAGAAACTTTAAAAAAAAAAAAACCCATCTCAAAATTAAAAGAAAATTTAAGAAAGGACTAGGGATGTTATCGCGTCCCCTCTGCCCGCAGAGAAAACACGACACGCAGTTGAGAGACACACAGAGCAGCAAGCTTCTTTATTGAGTTCCTCTTCTCTTCCTCCTCCTCGCCCGAACTCTCTCTCCCCGGAAATCCGCCCACATATATACAGCTCACAGCACACGTGACCAATAGATTCATATGCACCAATGGGCTTCTGACTTTTCCCTAAATGCCACGCAAGCGCACTACAGCCAGCTTCTACTTCCTCAAAGAACTGGGCGGCGCCCTAGCTTCAGGCGCCATCTTGGCATGGCGGATCCCGCTCCCGACAGGATGTAGCTCAGGGTATAGTGACCTCTATCAATCCTCAGTGACCATCCCCCCTCTCAAAAAAAAAAATGCTGCACAGCCACAGGGCCTTCTGCTTCTGCTGATAGAATCCTTCTGGTTTTCAGACATCAGGACCAAAGGAATCATTGCAGGTTCACCCTGTAGAGTAGGTTCTCTACCTCACCCTATAAGAATATGACCTAGATGAAGGGAGGATAGACAGGCTTGATGTGACTTGGTTTACAAAAGTTACCTGCTGGGACTTTCTGGGCAGGAAACAATAGAAGGAAGACAGAAAATTAAATGCCTGCTGTGATGGTAGCGCCTTGAAGCGTTCCGTAAAAATGTCCTTAGGCCACAAGACTAAGAATACCTCATTCAGCCTTGTCCTGAGCACTACTCCTGTCCACAGAACAGCCAGAGCTACACACAAAGAAGGCAAAGCAAGGCAAGATATTCACTTCTTTCATCAGCGTTTGATGCCATATCTCAACATGAGTTAAATGTATGCATAGAAAAGTTGAGCGTTCTTTTTTCTCCACATTTCTCTTTGGTGCATAGCTCAACGTATTGATGGGAGTGTTGTTACATATTTGTACATGCACAAAGTTCTAGAATATAATTTAATCTTTGTGTCTATTTTGATACCAGTAGCACGCTGTTTTTGTTACTACAGTTCTGTACTAAAATTTCAGATTAGGTATTGTGAAACCTCTGATTTGCTTCTCTTGCTTAGTATTCTTTTGGCTGTTCTGGGTCTCTTAATCTCCCAAATGAATTTAAGATTTGTTTTTTCTAATTCTGGGAAGAAAGTCATTGGTAATTTGATGGAGAATGCATTGAATCATATATAGTGCTTTTGGTAGTATGGCCATTTTGGCAATATTAAGTTTGCCTATGCAAGAACATGGGATAGCTCCATCCTCTAAGGTCTTCTTCAAATTATTCAACATTTTATCATTTCCATTATAGAGCTCTTTTACATCTCTAGCTAGATTAATCCCGAGGCTTTTTTTTTTTTGAGGTTATTAAATGGGTAGTTTTCTTGATTTCTTCCTCAGCTGAATCATTGCCGTAGTATAGGAAAGCTATTGATTTAGGAGTGTTGATTTTGTATCCTGCTATTTTGCCAAATTCATTTATAAACTCTAGAAGTCTTGTGGTAGAGTTTTTGAATCTTTTAATGTGGGATCATATGGTAAGCAAAGAGAGATATTTTCACTTCTTCTTGCCTGATTGCTCTGACTGATATTTTAAGGGCCATATTGAATAGAAATGGTGAGAGTGGAAAATCTTGCCTTGTTCCTGAAATTAGTGTAAATGCTTTTAGTTTTTCCTCCAGTTAGCATGATGTTGGCCTTAGGTTTTGTCATAAATGGCCTTTACAATGTTGAGGTAAGTTCCTTTAATCCCTAGATTTTCCAGTGTTTCTAACATGAATGGATGTTGAATTTTATCAAAGGTCTTTTCTGTATCTATTAAGATATTAATGTGGATTTTGTTCTTTATTTGTCACGTTTATTGAGATTTGTGTATGTTGAACTGAACTTGCATTCCTGGAATGAAACCCATCTGTTCGTGGTGTATTATCTTTTGATTTTTGAGTGTTTTTAAACGTGGTTTGCTAATATTCCCTTCAGGATTTTTGCACCTAAGTTTATCAGGAATATCAGTCTGAAGTTTTTGTCTTTGATGCATCCTTGTCTGGTTTTGGTATCAGGCTTATGCTTGCCTCATAAAAAGTATTTGGGAGGGTTCCCTCCTTTTCAATTTCACAGAATAATTTAAGAAAGAGTGGTGTTAGTTCTTCTGTAAAGTTCTGGTAGAACTCAGCTTAGAATCCATCAGGCTGGGGGGTTTTCTTTTTGGAAAGGCTGTGTTTACTGTTTCGTTTCATAACTTGATACTGTTCTGTGTATGATTTCTACATCTTCCTGATTCAATTCGGGCAGTTCACATGTGTCTAGAAATTGGTCCATGTCTTCCAGATTTTCCAATTTGTTGGAGAACAACTTTTCAAAATAGGTTTGGATAATCCTCTGGATTTCAGAAGGGTCTCTGGTGATATCTCCTATTTCCTCTCTGATTTTATTAACTTTTTCTTATTCTTTTTGTCAGTTTAGCTAAGGATCTTTCAATTTTATTTAACTTTTCAAAGAACCAACTCTTCATTTCATTGATTCTTTGTACTGTTTTATAGTTCTCAAATTCATTGATTTCAAGTCTGATCTTCATTATCTCCTGTATTCTATATGTTTGCAGACTAGGCTATTCTTTTTTTGCTAAGGACTTGAAATGGAGCATAAGCATATTAATTTGGGATCTCTCTAATTTTTTCCTATAGGCACTTAGTGCTATAAATTTTCCTCTTAAAAAACAATCTCATACTGTCCTAGGGATTCTGATATGTTGTATCTTTGTTCTTATTCATTTCTAAGAATTCCTTGCTTTTTGTTATCATTTCTTATTTAAACTGTTCTACATTTAAGAGAGTATTATTCAATTGCGATATGTTTACATAGCTTTCTGGTATTTTTCGTGCTGTTGATTTCAGATTTTTTCCCATCATTATCTGATAGGATATATAGGATTACATCAATTTTTGTATTTTCCAAGACTTTCTTTTTGGCCTAGAATGTTTTCTTTTCTCGAAAACACTACATGTGCAACTGAGAAGAAGATAAACTCAGCTGCTTGAGGGTGAATTATTTTGTAGATATCTGATAGGTCCATCCATTTGATTTATAGAGTTGTTTAGGTTGGAGGTATCTTTACTGATTTATTTTTTTGTAACCTGTCTGTTGGTGTCAAGGGTGTATTGAAATCCCCCATTACTATTTTTTGGGGCCTATGTAAAGGTTAGTGTCATGGAGTAGTTATTCCGTGTAATTGGGTATGTTGACATTTGGAGCAAGAACATTTACATTGGTAATACGTTCTTGTTGGAATATTACCTTTACTAAGATATAGTAGGCTTCTTTGCCTCTTTTGATTAATTTTTACTTGAAATCTACCTAGAAAAGCTAACCCTGTTTATTTTCTTATACCATATGCTTTAATATTTTTTGCCATCATTTAACCTGCATTAGTGAGTGTCTTTGCCTATATATCAGTCTCTTGGAAGCAGAATATAATTGGATTTTGTTTTTTGATCCACTCTGCTAATCACCATCTTTTCATTGAGGATTTGAGGCAATTAACTTTTGGTATTATTATGGCTATGTGTGTGATTACCTGCCATTTTGGTTTTATGTTATGTTTTATTCTGTCATGATTCTCATTTAGTGGTTTATTCTTTCATTAAATGTCCTCTGTTCCTGGGCTTTATGTGAAGTTTGTTTTTGAGAATTCTTTGTAGTGCTGGTTTGGTGCTCAAGAATGATTTTAAATTATTGAAGAAAATCTAAACCCAGTTGTGTCCTACAGCAGCAACCCCAGAAAAGTAGCCATCCAACTCAGAAGGCAGGCACCTGTAATCACAGTGGCTCAGAATGCCAAAGCAGGAGGATTACAAGTTCAAAGCCAGCCTCAGGAAATTAGAGAGGTCCTGAGTAAATTATGGAGACCCTTTCTCAAAAAATAAATAAGAGTTAGTAATATGGATCAGTTATTAAGCACTGTTGGTTCAATTCCAAGTACCAAAAAAAAAAAATGTAAGCATTCAAGAGAGTATCATACCTACCTCACTGGAATCATCATTTGATGAAACTGAGTCTTGCTAGATACAGTAACACTGGCTGATAGTTGGTTTCTTAGGACATGGAATATCTCATTGCAGGCCCTCCTGCTGTTAGGGTCTAAGCTAAGACATCATAAGTGAGCCTTATTGGTCTGCCTCTAAATGTGACCTGATGTTTCTCTTTTGCATATTTAAATATTCTTTCATTTTTTCTTTGTTACCCATTTGATTATGATACGCCTCAGTATATCTTGGTGAGCTATCGTTTGGCTGAGTCTACTTGAGGTACTACAAGCCTTTTGTATGTGAATGTCATTCTTACTTCTCCTATGGGAGAAATTTTCTGTAACTATCCCATTGAAAATGTTCTTTATGCTTTTATCTCCATGTTCGCTTCTATTCCATAAACTCTTAGGTTTGCTCCTTTAAAGTTGTCCAAGAGTTTTTTAATATTCTTGTCAAATTCTGTAACTGTTTTCTTTTACTGCTTTCTGTGTACTTGAGATCACATATTCTGTCCTAAAAAACACCTGAAGTCCTATCTTCAAGGATTGAAGTTCTGTTTTCTATAACATCTAATCTGTTAGTGATGCCTTCAAATGAGTCTGTAATTTGATTAAATTTGTCTTTCATTTCTAAGAGTTCCGCTTGGTTTATTTTCACTATTTTTATTTCTTCATTAAAATGCCTTTCATCTCCTGTATTGCTCCTCTTAATTCCTTCCTTAAATCTTCTTTTAATTATTGAACATTTTGGTATTCAGATTTTTATAATATTTCTCAGCATTTTCATCAATGCCACTATTAGTGGGTTCCTTTACTAGGGGATTGTGGATTTGAGGGGAGATTTATTTTCCTGTTTTACCATTTGAAATTGACTCCACTTCTTATTTTCTGTGTGTCCTTTTATGTGTAATTATCTTAGTTGTTCTGAAGCATCTCTCTGTTTTGATGTATGTGTAGATACCAAGGGATGGGACCTGAGTTCCCTCTCTGGTTGTTGCTCCTTGTGTCCTTGTTGGTTGTTTCAGGTTTGGAGTTTTGTGTTCTCCATTCTTTGAATTGGAGCAGTGTCTAAGAAAGTTTAGCTTAAAAGCAGAATCCCTAACCTGTGAACTTTTACTGTCCCTTCTATTCCCAGAACCTTGTAGAATAAGAGGAAACAAACAAGAGCAAAAGCCAATGCAAAAAACATACAAAATGAAACTGAACACTCAGTTCCTACTATGATATCTACAATGTTACTTGCCATAAAAATATGTAATCATCAACTCTATCTGACATTAAAGCAAACAACAGGTGTCAGTTATGGCACTCACAGCAGTTAACTCTGCAACAGCATAAATGCTAGGGGCAAGAGTTATTTAAACTGATTAGTGTTGTAAGATTAGTGATGTAAGATTAAATTAGTTAAGAGAAAAGAATATGTGATAGGAATTTTAAAAAGAGTTTGCAATTTCACAATGTGAACAGAAAGAATATATACAAGATGTAGGATATAATGGTTATAAGGAAGTATGAGAAAAACAGAAATAACAAAGTACAGAGAGAAATGAGGAGCAATAGAATTTGACCATTACAGGACAGAAGGAAGAACAGGAGAAAAGGACAGATGAGCAACAATATAAAACAAAACCAAAATATACTAAGCAAAAATCAAAACTTAAAAGGCAAGGATGGGGGCTAGAGTGGTGGCTCAGTCGTTGGAGCATTTGCCTAGCATGCTCAAGGGTCCAGGTTCAAACCCCACTACCACATACACAACTAAGTGTCAGAGAAAGGAAGGCAAGATGAAAAAAATAAATAAAATTGATTCATTCTTTCTCATCTCTGACTCTCACCCACTCTCTTTAAAAAAAAAAAAGACAAGGAGCAGAAAAATAATTACACTATTTTAATGTACTAAAATAAAATATTAATTTATGTTTAAAAATAAAAAGATGCATATATATATATATATATATATATGCCTATGGATCAATCTGCACTGCAAAAACAAACTCAAAAACAAAAGTAAAAGGAATCATAAAGATTCTTAATGAAAACTTGAGGAATTGTTTCCACTGAGGTGGTCAAAATAGTCAATGAGAGTAGATGGTCTCACTCCAGCCCAATTCTTTTTCTTTCTATTTCATCTTCAGGTATGTACTGAGCATGAGAGCAAGGCCTGAGGTTTATTAAACTCTATCTCTTTTTGTATTATTTACCAAACTGCCAGTTTCAGTTCAAAATGTCTCTTCTTTCTTTCTCACCAATATGAGTTAGGATGGATTGACAAGTACTGTCAGCTGGAATTTTGTCTCTAAGGAATGGATTGAAGCACTACACCCAGGTTTGAGTTGCTACAGGCTTGTATGGTTTGAGTTGTGGCAGTTGGGTCTAATCAGGCCACAGAGGCTTTGCTGGGTAGTGGCTATTCTGGAGAGATTAGATCAACAAACCCCAACAGCCAGGCATTGCCAACCTCTGCTGCAAATCAGGATGTCAGCAGACACCTTAGAATTCTGCTCATGGTGTGGGGAACCCAATCCTTCATTCCCTGTCTCCACACACAGTCTTTCTAGACACCCAGAGTTTACACTGTGAGTATATTCTCACCTGCCTGTTCAGATTCCTGACCCACCTCAGATGATCAGGAGAGCCACCAGACTCAAAGTGGGAAATGAGTAGGGCTCCCCTTGGTTTTTTGACTTGACTTCCCCTGGGTAAAATATTCTCTGTGTTTTTTCCACTCTGATTCTACTAGGTAAACCTTTGAGAAGTGAGTAGGGTTCCCCTTTTTATTCTTAACTTTTTGTGTGAGAGAGGGACAGTGAGAGACAGTGAAAGAAAATCAATTTTATATATTTTCATTGCTCTGACACTTCATTGTGGAGGTGGGGCTTGAACTCGCATCCTTGAATGCTGCAGGCCAACACTGTAACTGCTAACCCACCACTTCAGCCACTCCCCTTTGCTTTTTTGACTTGAATCCCTCTGGGTAAAATATTCTCTGTCCTTGTTTACTCTGGTTCTGCAAGGTAAATCTTTGGCCAATCTGCCAGCACTTTACTGGACCTTGTCACCCTTTCCAGCAGTAGCTGCAGTGTGGCCACCCCAAGAAGGCTGCCATGCCAGCTCTGTGCACAGTTGAGAAACACAGGACAGTTTTCATGTATCGTTGTAACCTATGGATCAGATAAGGAGGCTACTTTTCTTTTATTTCTTTTTTTTTTATTAAGGAGTTGAATTGTGCAATCAAGAATGCATATAAAGTAACAATATGATATGCATTTGATCATCATCCAGTATTACCCCCACTTCACCCACACCTCAGACTCTTGATTCTTCTGTATTTCCCATCATAACAGATATAAATGACTGTATATAGATATACAACAGTGTGAAGTTTCCAGAATTAAATGATGCATAAGTATTATTTGGCTTCTGGGGATGGGGGGTTGGTAAAGAGTATGCTACATTTTTGATTGTCTCCCTAGATCTCTCCCTATCCTCCCTTCCTCTTCTCTCCACCCACATCTCCCCTACCTCCCCCCTCCTCCATCTACATATCTCTGGTTCCCCTAAATTTTGTGCTGCTATGCCTTTGGTAGGTCTATAACAAGAGCTTTACTACCTTTCAGCCAAACTTGGGTTTTGCTTTAGGGAGGTCGCTTTTCAGACCTCAAGATTTCTTGTGCTGAATTTGTCCTTTGTGTTCCTCTGTGCTCTCCCTCCCGCTGTGCCAAGCCAGTGCTGCTACCACTGCTGCCACCACACTGCCATCAGCTTAGCTCCACTGTAGTCTTTCTCTTTTGATTAATGTTTCCAAATTTCTGAGTCTCTAAGATACTCTGACTGGTCAATATTCATTTTAGTGAAATCATCTTTAACACACCTCATGGAAAAGCAGTACACCTGATGGTTGAATGCTGAGTCACAGTGCAAGGAGGGATGCAGCCTTCCTTTAGCTTGCCATCTCCAATTTTATCCTTCATAGACTCTTACAAAAGTTTTTTGATCGGTACTCAGCTAGGTCAATATACCTCACAACATTGTCTATGCCAAACATCCAACAGAGTTTCATTTCCGATCCCATATCACACCCTGCAACACTGGATAACCTAAATTATCAAGGACTCTTCCTCTTGTTACCAAATAAATTTGTTTGTTCCCTTTTGTAGTGCTGAGAACTGAACTCTGCACCTCACACATGCTGGCAAGTGCTCTACCACTGGGCTACAACCACAGCTCTCCATTAAAACTCTTGATCTCAGAGAACACAAGGCTGGTGGAAGATGAATCAGAAAGAACATCTACAGCTGTCAGGGCTGGCTCCAAGGAAAGTACATTGGACCCTAGTACCTCTCTGGACTCCCAGAAGTCTCATTCAAATTATGTAGACTTACCCAAGCTAATGACCCCGCTCAAGAAAACAATGTACCACACAGTGTGCTTAATGTAATCAATCAGCTCACCATGAGGAAGAATCCTTTTCTAATAATGTGTCCCAATCCCCAAATGCTCAGAAAGATAAAAATTGAGTTCCTTGAAGTTCGACCACATGGAAGACATGATGCTAGCTGAATCATTGGTGTTGATAATTTGCCTTCGTAATGTGTTGAAGTGACTTTGGAGGCAGAGCCACTTGGGACCCAGGGCTTGTTGGGTGGCATTACCTGTATTCCAAAGAAGATGCAGAGATACCATGGTGGAGTATCCAAGATGTTGTAGATCAGGTGCCTGTTGGGATTCTGAGGCTGTCCATCCTTCCTTCTGCCTTGGCCATCAGAGAAGGAGTTGATTACTGCATCATTCCTCTGCTGGAAACAAGAGGAGGACACATGTGAGCACTTCAGAAGTAATCAAGACATTTCCTGACTCCCACTGGATGGTAGAACAGCCATCCAGAGGCAGGAGGCAGTGGAACAGAGATAATGTTAATCAACTGGAGTATAAAATCCAAACTCAAAACACTGAGATTTCCTAGGTCATGCCTCTGTATCTGGGCCTCTGTGTCAAGTCTGGAGCCATGCAAGGGAGGAGTGGCCTTAATCAAAGCCTTGGCGGACAGCAGCTTTGTAGGGGAGAACATGGGGGCAACCTCAAGGGTAGAAGATAGTAGGTTTCCCTCACAGTTCTTTGTACATGCTCCCAAGATCCCTGGGTTTACATTGCCAACCTGCATTCTAAGCATCATGTGTGCATTCCATCCCCATCTGTTTACCCAGCTTTGACTCCAGGAGACATTGCTTGTGACTCACTTGCCTTTGTGATCATACCTTCTAGAGCAGTCCCTGTGCTCAGTGTGGGCCGACTAAGGAAAGAATGTAACACACCAATGCATATCAGTGCAGTGGAAACAGAGGATCCAGAGTCAACAGTCAACTTACACTCCTGCCAGTTTAAGTAAAATTATCAATGAATTACAGATTCTTTCCAACTTACTAAAGTATAGCTTACTAGCCTTGGGCAAATAATATTTCCAAGTCTCAGGTATTTTATCCATGTAAAAGAAATAACACCTCCCCCACATATAGTTGAGAAAGTTCATTTTTTTCAGCAACTGGGAATCGAACCTGGTGAACTCCACCACAGAACTACATTACCAGCCACTTTTATTGTTTATTTTGAAGCAAAGTGTCACTAAGTTGCTGGAGCTGGCCTCTCATTTGTGATTCTTTTGTCTCAGTATCCACAGTGGCTGGGATTATAGGCATGCACCTATGCCTAACCGTGCCCAGTTAGAACATCAAATTGCAGGAAGAATCACATCATCCATGCCTTGGTCCAATAGTATTAGCAGTAATGTTTATTGTGAAATTCTTTAGGTAGAAGGGCTTTGTACATAGGCTGAGGCCCACGATTGAGTGTCTGGCCATGGGTTGGAGAAACATGGAAGCATTGCCTCTGGTTGTCAGAAAGTGGAAAGACCACTAGCATGAAGATGGGTAGCAGTGATGTGGCAGGTTCCTCCTCATCCTTAACAGGAAAGAAGGGCCTGCTGCACTGACTTGTAAGGAAGAAAATAAAATTTAGAAGGGTCAGGCACCCCAGCTGTCTAGCGGGAGTTTCTTCTCCTTTCTCTCTGCTTCTGTCACTCTTTCCCATTTCTTAGAATCAGAAAAGCCTTCTGAAAAAGAAAGTCAAAGGCTGAGAACCCTGGAAAACAAGCACTTCGCTTCAACAGAGAGCACTCCTAGGTAAAGGTAAAGCAGAGAGCATAGACCCCTGCATGGCCAGGAAATCCAGCCTTCCACCTCTCCCCACTCCTTCCCAACAGAGTACTGCTCAGTAAAGTTATGTGTGCTGTGATGGTCACCTGAGGTGACAGGTCCCAAGGAAGCTGAGGTTGGAGGCAGGGACTGGTATTCTGAACCCGATCTGCAGGGTGAGCCACTAATAAGGAGCCAGGAGATCAGGACTCCCTGGGACGTCCCCAGCCTCTTTGCTGCTTCCCTCCCATTCCTCTCTCCACCAGCATTCACTGAACTCCCAACATGTTCACTGCTACAGACCTCAGAGTTCATGGCAAAGTGGGTCCTCTTCTTCTGACTTCTCTGGGGAAGCAGGACAGAGAGCACCTGCCAAAAGTGGAAGCTGCTGCCAGAGAGGAAGATTAACCTCCCAAAGCCTGACTCAGGAAAGTGTGGGCTCTGGGAGGGAGGGGCCTGTAGGTCCTACCCACCTTTGAATCTGTTGTAGACACCCTTTCCAGCCTCCTCCCTCAGGACACCACGTTGCATGCAATACAAAGCAGCAAAGCTTTCATAAATTGGTAAGTGTGATAGATAAGTTCATGATACCCAAGGCATTAAGAAAACAAATCATAGTACAGCCTGTCAGAGTGTGGCAGGAGAGAGCCCTCAGGGAACCAAGTTCCAGAGGAAAGGGGAACAAAAGGGGAGGTGGAGGCTCTGTGTCAAACAAGGAAGTTAAAATGCTTTCTAAAATGAAAGTTTGTTGAGCTGGAATGGAAATCATTGCAAATATAGCCCAAATAGCCTGGTGCTGAGACATGTGAATGAAATGATTAATGAAGAAATGGAGATTACTTCTTGTCACAGCAGCAGCTACTAAGGTGAAGGCCTCACTGAGATCTAAAATGATAAGCATTGGTCAGTACGGAAGGGACAGTAAAAGTCGACAGGAGGGCAAGCATGAGAACGGTCATTTTAACATGCATGCCCCACCATATTATAAAATAGCTCCTGTTTCTCAAAGGGCAAAGTTTCCATAATAAAGAATGACTGTCTCATTGGCCCAAGTCTGTGTAGGACAATTGACCTATAATGAAAAGGAGACTGCCTTAAGGGCAGCTGAGCATTTTGGAGATGATGTGCATTGGCTACGCTCCTGCAGCATTGACAAGGAGTAAACCTAATCGTCCACCTGGGGCACAGGCATTTCCTAAGCATCATCCACAATAGGATCCAAACAGTGAATAGGATGATTGGAAAATGAGACATTTTCAGAAACTGATTTTTGAAGGTCTCAGAAGCACAAGACAGAAACTTATCATTTACTCTAAGATATCTGAAATCCACCAAGGACCTCATGAGAACCCTGCAATTATCCTGGAGAAATTCAGGGAATAATTGAGAAAGTACACCAGAGTGAATCCTGAATCCACAGAGGGTCTCATAATTTTAAAGGATAAATTTGTTATTCATTTGGCCCCAGACATTTGGAGGAAATTTAAAAATATGCATTTGGCCCTGATCAGTCCTTAGATGACATCCTCCAATTCACAACATCCATGTTTTATAACAGAGATTGGGAGAAGAGGAAGGAAAGGCAACATTGAGATAGAAGAAAGGCTGGTGTACTGGTCATGACCCCACAGAAAGCAAGTTTTCATGGTGCTAAAAGAGGTAAAGAGAGTGGATCTCAAATTACAAAAGGAACTCATCTGCTGTGGAGAAGAGGGCATTACCAATCATAATGCCAACAGTTTAAGTGATCTCTGTCAAGGTCCTGTCCTATCTGTCAAAGCAATCACTGTAGGAATGAATGACCCTGGGGATACAAGCTTATAGGCCCAGATTTTTTCCAACCAGTCATGAAGAGGACTGGGATCAACCTTAATGGTTTTCATGAGTCTCATTACATTCACAAAGGCCAGGATGTGTTTCTCAGTAGGGAGGCAAAAGGTCAGGTTATTTCTGGACACTGGTGCTAACTTCTCTGTACTTGTCTCTTACCCTGGACCACTTTCTCTGATACTATGATGGCCTGTATGGCCTATCACTAGATATTTTACCCCTGTTAAGCTATGAATGGTATGAGGTGATATTTTCTGATGCTTTTCTGAAAGTCCCAGAGGACCCTACTCCTTTATTGGAAAGAGGTACACTCTCAAAATCTCGGGCCTCCATCACTGAATTTTGGACCTCAGAGTCCGTTAGGTCTACTTCTATAAGAATGTGATAAAAACCATGAAGTATGAGCTACTGAGGGCAAAATCAAGTGATCAAATAGTGTAGTTCCAGTTAAAATACCTTAGAAGGACCCCTCCATTTTCCCACACAAGAGAAAGTACCCCCTGTACCTAGAGGCAAAGAGAGATTTCTTGGAAATCACTTAAAGTCTGAAACAACAGGAACCCTTGGTGATTTGTAGTAGTCCTTGTGATATATCCATTTTATAATTTCACAAAACAAATGGAAAATGGCACCTTGTACAAAATCTCAGGATAATCAAGGAAGCAGTTGTATCTCATAATCCTGTAGTGTCCAATCCTTATACTTTGTTATCTGAGATCCCTGCTGCTGATGATTGGTTTTCTGTATTAGATATAAAGAATTCCTTTTTCTGTATGCCCCTAGAAAGCAAGTCACAATATCTCTTTGCATTTGAGGAACCAAGCAGTGGATCTCAATTAACCTGGACAATGTTACCAAAGGCTTCAGAGATAGTCTGCACTTATTTGGACAAGTTCTTGCCAAGGATCTAAGGATCTAGCAAAATTCAAATGCAGGTCATCAGATATTAACTATCCTCTAATATGTGTAAAACATTCTCCCATGTACTACCACACAGAAAGAATGTCAAATAACCACTACAGAGGTTATAAACTGTTTAGATGATAAAGGGCATAAAATCTTAGAAAAGAAAGTTCACTCATAACAACCTCAGTTTCAATACTTGGGATCACAATTTTCTCAGGGAATCCTGAGGTTAGGGAAGAGAGGATTGCCCCTATAGAATGACACCCTTTACTCTAGATGATGTAGCAACTCAAAGGATTTCTGGGGAAAGCTGGACATTGCAGGCTTTGGAGCTATGGATATGGAGAGACAACTGGACCCCTTTATCAACTCCTCAAAAAAACCCAACACCAGACAACAACAGACCAAATATGGGAACCAGATTATGCTAAGTCTTTCAAAGGCCTAAAAGAAGACTTACTTCAAGCTCTGCTCTCTGTTTCTCTGGAGAGCAATAATTTAATCTGTAAGTGAAAAGGAATGATGAATGGCCTTAAAGATGAAAATACAAAGGATTAGGCCAGTTCAACACCCAGTAGCATATCTCAGCAAAGAAATGATATGGTATCTCGAGGATGGTCCCATTACTTGTGAGTGGTGGCTGCAATAGACTTACTGGTCCCTGAGGCAATTAAGGTAAGCCTAGGAAGGGATATTACCATACTTCTCAGGACCTTTCATGAATTCTGAACAATGAGAAATTCACAGAGACACATCATCTATAAAATGAATAACATAGCAGTGAAATCAAGGAGAGAATCCTAAAAGCAGCTAGGGAAAAACACCAAATCACATTCAGAGGCAGACCAATTCAGATTATAATGAATTTCTCAGATCAAAGAATAAAGGCCAAGAGAGCATGGAATGATATTCTTCAAACTTTGAAAGAAAACAATTTTCACCCAAAGATAATATACCCTGCAAAACTCAGCTTTAAATGTGATGGGGAAATTAAATACTTCAGTGATAAAGTCAAGCTAACAAGATACATGAACACAAAACCTGCACTACAGAAAATTCTCAAGGACATACTTTATTCAGAGGAATATGTTAGCAACTTCCAAAACCCTTAAAAAAAAGAAAGTCAATAACCACAAATCACACTAAAAGATATCCAAGATGGTGCAAAACACAGCAATAGTCACAATGTCAGGGACCCAGATTCCTATATCTATTCTAACTCTGAATGTGAATGAACTCAATGTCCAAATCAAAAGACACAGATTGGATTACTGGATCAAAAAAAAAATCCAACAATATGCTGCCTACAGGAGACACACCTCACAATCAAAAATAGACACAGACTGAAGGTAAAAGACTGACAAAATGACTATCAGGCTTATGGCCTGAAAAAGCAAGCTGATGTTGCTATCCTAATATCAGATAAAGTTAATTTTTACCAAAAAGTAGTCAAAAAGGACAAAGAATCTCACTATATCACAGTAAAAGAAACAATTCATCAAGAAGACATATCAATAGTTAACATTTATGCCCCCAATTACAACCCTCCCAAATATATGGAAAAAGTACTCAAGGACATTAAACCCCTCATCGATCTCAACACAATAACACTGGGGGACTTTCATATACCATCATCAACAAAAGATAAATCATCAAAGCAAAAATTCGACACAAATATCTCTAATCTAAATAATGCTACAAATAAACTGGCCTTAACATTTACAGAATATTCCATCCCAAATCAGCCGAGTTTACCTTCCTCTCAGCAGCCCATGGATCCTTCTCAAAAGTAGACCACATATTAGTCCACAAAGCTAACCTTAACAAATACAAAAAGTTGATAAGTCCCATGTATCCTGTCAGACCACAATGGT
The DNA here is from genome assembly GCA_004027875.1 of Aplodontia rufa. NCBI lineage: Eukaryota > Metazoa > Chordata > Mammalia > Rodentia > Aplodontiidae > Aplodontia > Aplodontia rufa. The sequence goes on from PVKS010006771.1 coordinate 67,944, forward strand.
ATGATTTTAGCAGTTAACACCAAGAAAAACAACAGAAACTACTCAAGTACTTGGAAACTGACTAATACCCTTTTAAATGAAGAATGGATAAAAGAGGTAATGACAACAGAAATCAAGAAATTCCTGGAAAGGAGTAAGTGTGGTGAAATAATGTATCAAAATCTCTGGGATAGTATGAAAGCATTCTTAAGAGATAAACTTATAGCACTAAGTACTTTCATTAAAAATCAGGAAAGAGCCCAAATAAATAGTCTAAAGCTCCAACTTAAATCCCTACAAAAAGAGGAACACTCCAAGTCCAAAACTAATAGAAGACAGGAAATAACTAAAATCAGAGCTGAAATCAATGAAATGGAGAAGAAAAAAAATACAAATTATCAACAAAACAAAGAGTTGGTTCTTTGAAAAATAAGTAAGATTGACAGACCCCTTGCCAATCTCACCAAAAGAAAGAACGAAGTGAAGCAAATCACCAAAATCAAAGATAAAAATGGAGATATCACCACTGACTCAACCAAATTCGAGAAGATTATCAGAACTTCTTTTGAAAAATTATACACTGCCAAGTTTGATAATCTGGAAGAAATGGACAAATATCTTGCACATACAACATCCCCAAATTAAGAGGGAAGGACATTGAAATTCTAAACCAAACAATCTCAACTACTGAAATTGAAACAGCAATTAAGACCTTCCAAAAAGACAAGCCCAGGACACGATGGATTCATGGCAGAATTCTATCAGACCTTTATGGAAGAGTTAACACCAATCCTCTACAAGCTTTCCAATGAAATTGAAAGGGTTGGAACCCTTCCAAAAACTTTCTATGAAGCAAATGTTTCCCTGATATCAAAACCCAGCAAAGACATATTAAGAAAAGAAAATTACAGACCAATTTCCCAGATGAACATAGATGCAAAAATCCTTAACAAAATTTTAGCTATCCAGAACCAAAAATACTTCAAAAAGATATTACATCATGATCAAGTGGGCTTCATTCTGGGAAAGAAGGGCTGGTTCAGCATATGCAAAGCAATAACTGTAACTCACCACTTAAACAAAATTAAAAATAAAAAGCCTATAATCATCTCAATTGATGTAGAAAAGGACTTTGATAAAATTCAGCTCTCATTTATGCTCAAAAGTCTGGAAAATAATCAAAGGAAAATACTTTAATTTTGTACGATCAATTTATGGCACACCCATAGCCAACATTATGCTTAATGGAGAAAAACTGAAAGCATTTCACTGATTTCAGGAACAAGAAAAGGATGCCCACTTTCACCACTCTTATTCAATATAGTCCTTGAAACCCTTGTCAGAGCTATCAGACAAGAGAAGGAAATCAAAGGAATCCAAAAAGGAAAAGAAGTCAAGATGTCTCTATTTGCTGATGACATGATCCTATACCTAGAATACCCAATAAGCATGACCAGAAGACATCTAGAGCTTATAAATGATTTTAACAAAGTGGTTGGCTATAATATCCACACACATAAATCATTAGCTTTCCTAAACTCCAGCAACAATTCCACTCGAAAAAAAATCAGGAAATCCATTCCATTCACAATATCCTCAAAAAGAATAAAATACTTGGTAATCAATCTAAGAAAGCATATTAAGAACCTCTACAATGAAAACTATTGAACACTAAAAAAAGAAATTGCAGAAGACCTGAATAGATGGAAAAGCATTCCATGTTTTTGGTTAGGTAGAATCAATATAAACAAAATGGCCATTCTACCAAAAGCCCCAATACAGATACAGTGCAATCCCCATCAAAATACCAATGACATTCTTCATGGATATAGAAAAGGCAATTCTCAAATTCATGTGGCATAACAGAAGACCCAGAATAGACAAAACATTACTAAGCAAGAAAGAGGAAGCAGGAGGTGTCACAATTCCTGACCTGAAGTTATACTATAGGGCTATAGTAACAAAAACAGTGTGGTATTGGTATCAAAACAGAAATGAAGACTAATGGAACAGAATAGAAGATACCAAGACATACCTTCAAATCTTTAACCATCTGATATTTGATGAAGGGGCAAAAACATACAGTATGGAAGAAGGACAGCCTGTTCAACAAATGGTGCTGGACAAATTGGACAGCCATATGCAGGCAACTGAATTTAGATCCTTACCTCTCACCCTGCAAATAAAAATGGTTCAAGGATCTTGAAATTAAACCAACAAATGTACAATTGCTTGAAGAAAAAGTAGGATCAACACTACACGACTTAGGTGTCTGCACCACCTTCCTTAAGACTCCCATAGCGCAAGCATTAAAAACAAGAATAATGAATGGGATGCCATTAAACTAAAAAGCTTCGGCACAGCTAAAGAATTAGTCAAGAGTGTCAAGGGAGAACCTACAGAATGGGAGAAAATCTTTGCCTGCTACACATCAGACAAAATGCTAGTATCTAGAATATACAAAGAACTCAAAAAACTGAACACCAAAACCACAAATAATCCAATTAATAAATGGACTAGGGAGCTAAATAGAAATTTCTCAATAGAGGAAATCCAAAACACCCACAAATATATAGAAAATGCTCTATATCATCAGAAAATAGAGAAATGCAAATCAAAACTTCACTAAGATACCACCTCACTCCTGTTAGAATGGCAGAAATGAAGAATAAGAGCAATTACAGATGCTGGAGAGGCTGTGGGTAGAGAGGAACACTGTCACATTGTTGGTGGGACTGCAAACTTGTACAGCCACTCCAGAAAGCAATGTGGTGTCTCCTCAAAAACCTAGGGCTGGAACCACCCTATAACCCAGCTATCCCACTCCTGGGTGTTTTCCTAAAAGAGTTAGAATTGGCATTTAGAGAGATACAGCTTCATCAATTGTTTTTAGCCACTCAATTTGATATAGTTAAACTATCGAACCAACCCAGATGCCCCTCACTGGATGAGTGGATTCAAAAACTGTGGTTCATATATACAATGGAATTCTACTCTGCTATTAGAGAGAAAGATATCATGGCATTTGCAGCCAAATGGATGGAGATGGGAAAAAATTATGCTGAGTGAAATATCCCAAACTCAGAGACTCAAGAGCTGAATGTTTTCTCTCATATGTGGAAGCTAGAATACAAATGCAAATAGAGTGAAAGCTGGCTAAGCTAATAATAACCTCAACGTGGGTCACTTGCCTATGATACTGGGAGATGAAGGGATGGTGATGGGGGGTTGGAAGGTAATAGCAGGGATATCAAAACACCTGGAGGGAGGGAGTAGGGGGTTTATCAACCCAATGGGGAAACTTCAACTTCCATGAGAAGCCCAACTAACATGGGAGTAAAGTAGGGGAACATGGGATCAAGGAGAACCCAAAGGGATGAGATCAAGGAATGGCATCAGTCTTGGCTCTCTCTTCCATTGTCTATATATTCATGATTGTGTGGCAACGATTCCCTCCTAAATTTAAGACAATCTTGAATGAATAAAAAGAAAACAGGTAAATGTTTAAAACTCTCACATTCATTTATTATATTGGTCACTATAAATAATAGTGAAAGACTTAAAATTATTTTGAAATGGGGTGGACACAAATTTTATATATATATAGAAACATACTTTTATTTTACTTTAATTATAGCAAGGCAGGCCATATGCTCTGTGTATCCAAGAACCTGGGGAGGAAAAGCCAGCCACTTACAAACTTTAGAATTGAGACATGTGGACTTTGACAGGTTCATGGGTAAATAGAAAGTGGTCGTTCCATGGGTACAGATGCATTTGAAGGTTGAGTTCCTGGAATCCAATCCCACCTTTGGCACCACCTAGGTTCCCCAATTCTCAGAGCCAATCCAATCACTGCACAAAGGATAATGTCATAGGGACTTTTTTTGAAACAGGTCAGAAAGGGAGCAGAGGAATGTAGGATGAGGCTAATTCCAGAATGTGAAAGGGCTGCTCTGCTGTGAGAAATATGGGTCCCCCCAGAGCCACATCTATTCACTATTGGGCAAAAAATATTATGTTCATTTACTTACTGAACTCCTACCTCAAGCAGGTGAGGACTGCTACCTGGTGGCAAAGCCCTCACACACTTTCCCAGATGAATAACCTGGGCAAACCCAGCTGCCCTGTTTTTGAAAATTCCATCCCCTTTGCTGTCATCACAGGCTCTGTATTTACCCAAGTTGTCATCATTGCTAGTAAAGGAAGACACCCGAAAGGCCTTATTGCAGTTCACCTCCAGAATTGCTGAGGTGGACTTGCAGGAACAGGGCTGCATAACCTCAGAACAGCCTCTCTGCTCCCCAATGGGGTTGGGGAGAGAATGAAGGAATGACTTTGAGACCCATACTGTTCCTTCACCTCTCTCTCCACTGTCACTCTCTTACTGTCTTCAAGTGCTGGCCCAAATGCTTGTCCCCTAGGAACTCTGTATGGAGAGTGGAGAAATCACTCTGGAGTGGCAGAGTGGCCCCAACTTAAGAATGGTGTTTGAGAGCCAATTTCAGCTCTACTTCTCATTGAAGAGAGAAGCCATTACCTGGTTTGCACAGACCCTGAGTAGCTGTGGATCTAGGAATGCTGAAGAAATGTGTTTAGCTGCCTCCTTACAGTAGCTATCAGATCTTAAGAGAGAGAGAGAGAAAAAAAAAAACGGTTTCTACAGAGGATTAGGAAACCAGCCCCCTCTGTCTCCATCACCAACTCACACTCCCACCATTGACATCACCAGCTTTGGCCATAAATCCAGTGGCACATCTGGTGACGTGGAAGTCAATAATGCCAGGTCAAAGTGATTACAGAACTCTGATGGCCAGCATGGCCTTTGGGCAGAAGCAGAGTGGTCAGAGCTAAGGCAAGGTGGGAGTATTTGCTTCACACTGGAGAGTCCAAGAATAATGTAATGGAGACACACTACGTGGATCACTCCAGATAAAGAAATGACGAGGCAGAAACCATGAGTGACTGCATGTAGAGTAAAAGTCTAGAACTCCAGTTGGCCAATATTTTTTTCCTCTAGTGACTACTTTTTAAACATAACATCTAATTTTGAAGTAAATGGTGTTATATCTCTCTACATTAACTCTACAAGTGAGCACCAAGTGTAGAAGACCTTCTGGGGAAGCATTGAGACCTCTGACCTCACACAAGGAATGCAGCTGCCTGTGCTGCCCAGGGCTAGAGCTGCCAGCCCTGCCCTGGACAAGGCACTCATCAACTCCTACACCAAAAGCAGCACCTTCTGTCCTTGTATTATGTAGAATTTCATTGGTAATTGAAATCTTACTCCAAAATCTACTTTTTTATTTCTGATGTCACAAATCACATCATTAAAACTGGTTAGCAGATGAGCAAATGTATGTGGTCTTTTTCTTTTTCTTTTTGATATTGAGGATTGAAAACAGAGGTGCTATACCATTGAGCCACATCTCCAGACATTTTGTTTTTTATATTGAGACAGGGTCTTATTAAGTTACCTAGGGCCTCGCTAAGTTGCCAAGGCTAGCCTCAAATTTATGATACTCCTGCCTGCTTCAGCCTCCCAGTTGTGGGATTACAGGTGTGTGCCACCTTGCCTGTTTGTACTTGGCCGTTGAATTGTGAGCTAGATTTTACTACCTAAAATGTGTCTGGCAGTTACTCCTTAGGATCTTAGAGGGTAACCCACTTCTGAGGATGGGGCCAAACTCAAGATACCCAACCTTAGTCTAATGACACTAGCATGATTTTATTTCATAATTTTATTATAGTGTAATTATCTTCAACCCTAACTCCTGATTTTTGCTTTTCAAAGAACTTTCCAGGAGGCTAGGCCCATAGGCCATTTCACTCCCAATTGGCAGTTGAAATGAAACTTCCTCATTTGCTATGTCAACATCATAACTGAGACCTTTAGATTGTATCTACTTCAACCCATTTATTTTTTTATTTTTAATTTTTTTTATTTTTGAACAACCATACAAATTTTTAACAAATTAATATAAAATGTGTACAGATTCTGGATATTACAGTTATCCCCAGGAGTGCCCCCCCCAATTACCCACCCTTATCCCTCCCTTCCCCTTCCCACAATATCTCTAAAAAAGGATTATGTTGTATAGCATTACATCTTATCTGGATTTAACACATGATAATAGACCAACTTTCTCACTGACCAGGGTCTAGTCCCAACCTCCACAGATGAGTGGAGACAATCGACCATTAGTTCTCTTGGTTAAGCTTATTTTACTCAGCATAATTTCTTCCATAGCCATCCATTTACCTTCAAAGGCTGCAATATCATTGTTTCTAATTGCTGTGTAAAATCCATGGTATAAATGTACCACAGTTTTTTGATCCATTCATCCAATGAGTGTGGAGAATCCTTAAAAAACTAGGGATGAGCTCACCACACGACCCTGCTATTCCACTCCTGGGAATCTTTCCAGGAGATTTAGAATCAGCACATTATAGTGACACAGCAATATCTATGTTCATAGCAGCTCAATTTACTATTGCTAGACTTTGGAAACAACCCATTTTTTTTTTACAGAGAAGAAACTGAGCTTTAGAGAAGGTTGAGAACTTATCCAAGTCCCAGAGCACAAAGCCACTGCTAGAATTCAGGCTGGAAGCTCTTCCATAATTAAAATTATCACCACCTCATGTCTGAGGGGCTCCTGGGTATTCAGTCAGAGAGCTTCCAGGCCTCCAAGGGCTGCTACAGGGCCTCACATTCAGGACCAATCTAGGAGATTTGGGGGAGTCTGAAACTGATCAGAGTAAAAGTTGAAATTCTTTAAGTTTTGGGTAGGGGATTTGGAGGAAATCTTGACTCACAGGCATGATACAAAAGAAGGACGAGGGAGAAGAGAAATAATCTACAAAAGATGTTAGCAAGAGTAGTTTCTTCCTCTCCAGTGACTTATTAAGAACCTCAGGATCTTTCTTTCTCCTGTACATGTTCTGAATGGAAGCAATGTCACAGCTCTTGATTTGGAAGCATGAAAGACCACAATAGGAGTGAATACTCTACTCTGGATGCTGTCCATATTCCATCTTCCCTAGATACGATTGATCAGCCTCCTACCATCTATACTTGTGGCGTCTCTTAGTCCAATAATAATGAAGAGGAACTGGACATGAACTCATCCTGCCAAGCCGTTTTCTCTTAACACAACTCATACAGAGGCACTCTGGAGGGAGGGTTTATTTCCTTTACAAATTCAGCACTGAGCTCAGGCCTGGAGCAGATTAGGTCTTCTGAGGATTTACAATGAGAGGCCCCCACTTGCACAACTCCTTCTAAAGTGCAGAGAAGGGCAGGTAGTACATTTTAAAGTCATCTGCCTTTGCAAAAATCTGCAAAACCAAAAAATCCATCCACAATTCAATGAGTTGTCTTTTCCACTGACACTAATCTACTCCTAAACCTTGCCCTATGTGGCATTTAAAAGGCTTAGAGCATTTCTGGGATTTGGCTAAGCAGTTGAGTCAAGATGAATTTCATTGGAATGTACTATAATATATCCATGTCACTTGAGACCACTAAAATACCCATGTGTGTTTATTTTATTGCTAGACACCTTCATTAATTATGGTTCCAGAAGTACTCCCACCACTACTGGGCCAGCTCACCTGATGTCCTAACATAAAGGTGCCGGATCAGAGTGTCATTATGATGTCAATGTGTTCTAAGCATCTGCCACTCAACATGAGTGGATGGTGGTTGAGAAACAAGATTTGAATTGTATGGAGCCACAAGTTATTTATGTAATGTTTGCTAATCTTCAGATATTCAAATTGCCAGGGAAGATTTGGTTCCCATTGATGATTAAGAAAAATGGAAGTTTTTCTGTTATCAAGAATGTACTTACTAATGAGGTGTATAGAATTATAAATGCACCTATATTTTAAAGTTTGATAGGAATCATGAACAAAACAATGTTTTTCTAGAGCTCCTGCATTTGTAGGGTACAAATCTATAACAGTACTGCAGTTGCTGTGGAAAATCATATAGATCCCAACCAGTAGTAACAAATAAATTAGGGCCAGTATATCCGAAAGTGATGACTATAATGTCTTTCCCTTTCTATAAAAAAATAAAGAGGTGACTAACACTATGAAAACACAAAATATGTATGGGGTTGTACAATAGGTGAAGATAAGAGAGGGAAATAAAAAAGTGTCATGCTACTTTTACTGTGGCATTCATGGTCTTATCCACTTTTGAAACTTTGCAATTTATTATGACTTTTTTCCTACTTAAATAAATACTCTCTTTTGTGATTTTTATTCATAATTTTCTTTTGTTGTCTAAAGGAAACTCAAAACTGTATAAGCTTTAGGCTGAAGAAAACCTGAATACATCATTGAACTAGATGCAAAGTGTGTATTAAAAGAAGGCAGCACTGGAGTAACCTGCTAAGGCAGGTGACTAGGAAAGGTTTAGAGAAGCTAACCAGAGGAACTTCCTAAGAAGGTGGTAAT